>CM032228.1:8042500-8195000 GCA_019009955.1 Riptortus pedestris
GAAACATAATGACAGAAATTTTCCATGGACAGAATTTATTGTGAGTATACATAAACCATATAGTATTCAATACCTTAATCCTATTTTTTCAATAATAATTATGAAAATAAGGATCCCTGGTCAAAAAGTGGTGAAGAGGGAAGAATTTTCCACTCTTCAATACTATTTGAGCTTGGGAAATACCAGTGGTCTATTATAATGGATACATTTTATTTACTAACGTCCACTTTGTTTGCTACTAAGGCTAATTTGGACAGGTTATCTACGGGTTACCACCTTTTTCTAGCCAGGATGGGACTAAGGATTTTATATAATGAGTTTGTCACTAGGTAAATTCCTATTGCCCAGGTGAGAATTGAACTCAAGACTCTAGGTTTAGCAAGTGAGATTAAGAACAGCACCTTAACTCACTTGGCTAACCTGAGCCCCTATTTTATTTCTTAACATACATTTTGTGGCTAATTGCGATGGATTATCTACAGGCTACCACCCTATTCTGGTCAGCTTAGGACTAAGAATTTTCAGGAATTACAATCCCATCTTCAGAGCTACAAACACTAAAGCACCATGAATAAGGAGTCTAAAACTATATTTTTAAAATATGCATAATTGGTAACATTAAAAAACCGTCAATAAAACTATAAAATTTACAACAATATGTATCTATAACAAAATATTGTTGTGAAAACTACGTACATGAAAAATTAAACAGAATCACAAATTTAAGAAGTACAAAGTAGATGAAAGGAGCTGACCAATAGTCTAGCCCGTCCTCGGTAATACCCGTCGGAGATCTAGATGTGTCTAGACAATTCCCTTTTGATGTATATCACCCGGCTTTATAAGCGGCTCAGCTCGTCCCGAGAGTTAGTTTCTTCTCAGCTCTCTTCAACAGAGGATCAACAGTGCGTTCAGCACAGCTTTAGTTAGCAGTGCGTTTTAGTTGCAGTGCGGTAAAGTGTTTTTATTTGAAGAACAGTGTCTAAGTAAAGGACAGTACAGTGCCGTTATCTTTGCGAAGATCAGTGCAGTGCCGTGTTTTTGTGAACTTCAGTGATCGTGAGTGAGTTATTGGACTGTACAATATGAAGAACAGTGAAGCTATCAGTGCATACTGCGAGTAGAAATTAAGAATAATTAACCAAGTGTGTAGTGCATTGTTAAATAAATTATGCAGTGGTAAAAATTCTAAAGCTTGCGTGTTTAATTTTGCAATCCAAAAGAACTCTAATAAACAATGTTTATAACTGATTTTGTTATAGACGTAACAATATTTATAATTAAAATATAATATTGTAAATAAACAATGGCTTACTTACTATCTAAATATTAATATCACAAAAGAACAAAATTTACCGTAGGAGCATAAATTTTGTTCTTTTGAGATTTTAATATTTAGGTAGTAAGTAAGCCATTATTAATTTATTATATTTTAATTATAAATATGTTGTAAATTTTATAGTTTTATTGACTGTTTTTTTAATATTATCAATTGCATATATTTATAGAAAAATAGTTTTAGGCTCCTTATTCATGGTGCTTTATTGTTTGTAGCTCTGAGGATGGGAATGTAATCCTCAAAAGTGCTAAGCGTTTGTAAAAATAAATTGTGAGGTGCCACAGAAAAGTGTTTCTGATTAACCTGATTCATCACCCTCACCACCATCTGAAAATAAAAATGACTAAGAATTTTATTTAATGTGTTCGCCAATAAATAAATTCCTGTGAGACTAAGACCAACGTCTTAACTCACATGGCCAACCTGAGTTCCTATGTTATTTATTATCGTCCACTTTGTTGTACTACGGCTAATTGAGATGGGTTATCTACAGGTTTCTACCCTTTTCTTGCATGGGAGGATTTTATTTAATGAGTTTGCCACTAAATAAATTGCTGTGAGATTAAGATCAATGCCTTAACTCACAGGGCTAACCTGAGTCCTTCTTAAATATTTTATTTTTAACCTTAATTATTTATTTTTAACAGTTGAGGCAATTGGCTAAGACTACTGTTGTTCCTGGACTTGATTTGGGCCCTTTGGTCAAAAGCCTAGAGAAATCCATTTGGTGGAAGAACAACGTGAGATGGAGCCTGAGGTCCTATCTGACCGGAGAGCCAATCCCTACCTCAGTCAGTGATGGAACAGCACCAGGAACTTCAATGACTGCCTCCCAAAGTTCCATAAATAACCACAAATCATTTCGGTTATGGGGACTAACAATAATATCCATAATTGTACTGTATTTCTCAGCATGAAAAGGGGAAAGCTCATGGAAAGGAGATGAAAAAAAAAAATACAATTATGTTGTGCAATGTGAAAACAACATTTAAAGAAAAACTCGAAGATAATGCTTTGTTGAAACAACCACTGTTCATACTGTCATAAAAATAGTTGTATAAAATATAGAGGGCGTTAAATGAGGAAATTTTCATAAAAGTTTTTAAAGCATTAAACAAATATAATAGATTTTAATGTTCATAGTCATTCTAGTCAAATCATGTCTGAAGTTACGTCTAGGAAACATCCGCTCTTGACAACATCCTCAGTATTTATTTCAACTATAATGCCTTCCCTTTTTTCACACTTCCTCATTCCCACAGTATCTCTAGACTGATATTCTGCTCAATCTAACTCTGTTAATTGTTATTGCCAATAAAAATGCTTTTTAAAAAGGCTTTCATTCTTACTTTATACTTAACTTAACGGGTACTTAGCAAAAGTTTTCATGTCAAGTGTGATCAATTTCTCACAATTTTGAAAACTTTGGGTTTTCATCCTTAAATACTTATTAGTAGCTAAAGTATAATGAAATCTAATACCTTAACTCGTCATCTATTTCCCAAGTCCCAGTAATATGGGCAGAATAACAGTCTAGAGAACTGGAAAATGAAAAAATGCTGATGGTGTTGTCAGGAGAGCGGGTGTTCCCTAGGCGGCACATGAGACTCATCTCATCTTTTTAAATCAGATCTGAAAGCCAGATACAATTCAAATAAGTGTGTAAACCGATTCACATTACCTACTCTATGTAAATCATTGTTAAGCCCGTAAACCAAAATAAAAATATAGTAGTCTACCTTTTACAGAAGCTAAAGAATTTTCTTTTACAGAGTACTTTAATTTTTTAATATATTATTGTATATTTTAGTTTAAATGTACATCTCTGGAGCATATAATATATGAAATGCTTAAAATTGGCTCTGTGCTTTATGAAATAATAAACATTGATAAAAAGAAAGTTCATCACTGCATAAACTAAACATTTTCCCCACATGCTGGTATACTACACTACTAACCTACTGAAGACTGAAAATAAGAAAATTCAAATAACTCTCTTAATAGAAATCAATATTTTAACAAGATTGGTTCTATTACATTTTATGATCCAACTCATAATAACGGATATATTATGAATTTTCAAACCTCCCCCCCCCCCCCTAAACTGCCCCTATTCCTGTTATGAATTCTGCCAATAACACATGTGATCTTTAGTGTTGAGTGAAAAAATTAAACACCTCCTCTAAACCACTCCTCCCGTTGGCCTGATATCTGCCATTAACGAAACTGATCTTCCTTTTTACATAAAAGAGTTAAATATCGAGTTTGGTAGCAATGAAACAAAAATTGCTGTTAACAGACAAATATATATATATATATATATATATATATATATATATATATATATATATATTGAATGGAACTCAGCAGATTTCCCTTAAAGGAAATCAGCTATTGAGGTCGTACACATGATGCAATTATTGAAAAATTTAGAATTCTCTTAAGGGAAATCTGCTAAAACATTAGCACAAATATATTATCCCATCCCAATATTAGTCCGACATAAGTTACAATTAGCTACAGTATTGTTACTTTACCACAGAACTTTTGGTAAATATTTACGTTACCTTCAGCATTGACCAAAGTTGTTTTACACCCCTACGTTAATAGGTACACAAAACTATAATCTAATTTTCAAAGTCAAAACTCATTGTTTTCTCTCTCTGTCCAGCGCAGGGGAAGAAAACAACATTTTATAACTTTTTGTAACACAATATTTATACAACATTTTATAAAAGCTAATGATCCTCCACAAAATCATTAGCTGGCGTAGAAAACAAATTTTAATGAGGACATAATTCTTCTTTAAGTTATTTTTAAACCAACTATTTGATAATATCTTCAGTTGGCGGGGCCAGTAAATAAAAATCGTCTCCCCCCCCAAATGTCTGTATTCTATTTCTTCCTAAATTTTTTCTTTGCCAATAAGCCACTTCTTCATGGCTTACATCTCCACTAAAACTATAAAATATCAATTTAATAAATACTCAACAAAAAAGTTGTTTTTAATTTGTTAAATACATGTTTATCATGGATATCGAGTAACTGGTATGACACATATAAGTCCTTAATTACATCTAAAAACATGAAATAACATGTATAAAAAAATTATTACTGTACTTACCGCTGGAAAATTAACAACTGTTGAAAAGTTTCTCCTGCCAGTGGGTGGTCACATACTAAATAAAGAGTTAAGTAAAAATTCCAAACTGTTTTACTCTTACTAAAGAAATCTATTATAAATAACATGGTAAGTATCAATTTAAAATACCTGATGTGACCATATTATCTTAGTATGTGACTGCCCAATATGTGTAAGTATGGGTGTGTTTGTCTATATATATATATATATATATATATATATATATATATATATATATAGAGAGAGAGAGAGAGAGAGAGAGAGAGAGAGAGGAATGGAAGAAAATAATTGGGAATAACAGACCTATCACTTTGGCTATCAATGTATTTGATTATTATTACATTTTAATTTGAATGGAACCCAAGAAAAGGGTCATAGTGTACCTAGTTTCAGTCTTTAGAGCTACAATAATGAACAAATTATATATATATATATATATATATATATATATATATATATATATATATATATATATATATATATATGGCTATGGTTGAAAAAATATGAATGCTTAATTTATTTATTATGTAATAACGAACAATTAAATGACATTTTAAAAATAAAATTGTTTATTGAAAGTCATCTCTATTCTTTTTCCCCCCTCTGAGTTACTATTTTAAACTATTCTCGTTAGGAGTTTGAAAATTTTTATTATACTCCTTTTAACAGATCTCTGATTAGGAAAATCAACTATTGAGGCTATACTCATGATGCTTTTCACTAAATTACTTCAAATATTCATCAAACTTATCTAGGAGATGATGAAAAAGAGGTTCATTCAAAACAATATATATAAAATTGTAACCTCTGTCTGTATATTATATTTTTAATTTCAAAATTTCATATTTTTCATTTTATGTGGAATTAAAATATCATCCACTTTTAGCTTTGGTGTCTGTTACCTTTTCACACCGAAACTACTGAACTGAATTTTATGAAACAAGGTACATGTATTACTACTAACCCAACTTACAAGGGGAGTGCATGGCCTTCCCCCCACCGATTTGAACAAAAATTTTTTAGTGTTTAGTACCTGATGAAAAACCAATTCTGTTGAAGCGAGAGAACGCACTTCTCAAGTGTTTGTCTAAAAAGAAAAAAATTGTTAAAATTTGCCTGAATGTCTTGAATTGTTCCCAAGGTATCTATTTCAAGGAGTCCCCCGTGGCTCAGGGGATAGTGCTTTCTTTTTGTAATCGGAAATCTCAAGATTGAAACTCGCTGGGAGCGACTATTTTTTTTTCTTAATTTTTTTTTCATTTTTTGCTTCTAGGTCATTTATTTAATATTGATAAATAAATAAAAGTTTTTTTTTTTTATTTCTAGAGTGATCCATATATTTAATAAAAATTCGAATGCTTTCTGTCAAAAATAAGTAAATATTTAATATTATACAAGAAATATATTATTAATTGAAAACGTAAGTATATAACAATTATCAACAATAACGCAGATATTTTATTAATATTTTTAAACGGTTTTATCTATCTTTACCAATTTATTTGATATTATTTTATTTTACAATAAATAAAGATATTTAAAATTTTCTAGCTCTAGACATAAAAATATTCTTTAACAGTTTTCTACGTTAGAGCTATATTTTCATTATTCATGGCATAGGATCACTGACGTATATTTCTATCATCAAGTTAAAAATTGTATCAAGTGTCACCAAAACTGCATATTTGATCAAACAGAATCACAAAATATCATGTAGTATTAAAATACATTCTACTCTTCGACACCATTGTCATCCATAGTAAAATTGTTATCTAGATGATAGAAATATCATATTTTCAATTAATAATATATTTCTTGTATAATATTGAATATTTACTTATACCAATTCAATTTATGGAACACGCTAAAAATAAAAAAAACACCTTTTTGTTCATTTGTTAATATTAAATAAACGACTTAGAAAAAAAAAATGAAAAAAAATCCAGAAAAAAATAGTTGCTCCCGGCGAGTTTTGATCTTGAGATTTCCGATTACAAAAAGAAAGCACTATCCCCTGAGCCACGAGGGACTCCTTGAAATAGATGCCTTGGAAACAACTTAAGACATTCAGGCAAACTTTAAATTTTCTTTTAGACGAACGCTTGAGACTTCTCAAGCACTTGCGTTCTCTCACTTTAACAGAATTGGTTTTTCATCAGGTACTAAACACTAAAAAATTTCGCTCAAATTGGTGGGGGGAAGGCCCTGCACTCGCCTTGTTAGACTTTAGGCTATACTAATATTCTCTAAGACGGACAGGAGTTGGGGCTATAATGGAGGCCTGAAATGAAAAACAATTTTGAACCGAACTGAACAAAACTCAGTATTTGAATTAGCATTAACTCCTCCAAGATTATAAGGGAAGAATATAATATTAATATTTCTAGGAATGAGCAGGAAGTGGGCTTCCTAAGAACTCCTTAACCTTACAACAGAGTGAACAATTTAAGCTATTCCCTTCTCCTAATGATTCGAATTACTTTAATGTTATAAGTGTATGCAGAATACTCTTCATTTATGCATAATCTCTCCATTTTAATGCTGAGAAGATTTGAAGTGAGGATAAATGATACAACTCCAAATTTATACATAGGTTTGTATCAGTTGTGTTGTGGTGTAAATGCACAGATAAAGTTATAATCACTTCTGCCCCACACCTCCTGGTCTGGTCTCACTTTAGTTTTTGCTCACAGGTGATTTTATGTTTGCCCTTTTATTGTAGTAATGTAGTGTTATTCTCAGAAATGTGAATTTCTTTAATTCCCATAAATAAACACTTTAAAAGGATGAACGCAGGGCAGAAGGGGGGGGGGTGAAAGCACTGGGGAGATGCACCCAGTTATTTTAAATGTAAGAAAGTTTTTTTTATTAGTTTTGACTGTACTTCATCTAGAAATCGATTGGGCGAGGAGCTAAATAATCAATATTTCCTCATCCTGATTTCTATAGTCAGCTGCTTTCTAAACTGTCAACCAAATTTGGCTGTCTTTGCGGAAGGTAGTGGTAGGTATATACATTTTAATGATTTGAACTCCTAACACGGCTCATATGAAGTGAAACACGCAGAAATGATGAATATACATGAGTATTGCGATGAATTCACCTTGTGCACATTCAATCATAACCTAATATATTTTATTCTTGGTGTTTAAGCTTGTTGGTTTAATTGGGGCTCGCTTTCATCGCAAAAAGAAATAATAGATTAATTGACTAACAAAAAAAACTTCTGTTTTGCTTTATTGAAGGACGTAATTACAATATCACAACTATTAATCTCATGCATCACAAAGAATTTTATAAAGGAAGACATGAATAATTGCACAACAAATATATAAATCAGATTGTACACATTTGGATAAATAAATACAAATTATTATACATTGATTTAATACAAAACATTCAGATGATAAAATAAGATATAATTTTTCTATCGGCACCAAACATTTCATAAGCACACCTGAATTAAAAATCCTTCTTAAGTCAATTGTTATCCACAGGTGCACCCAAAAAGTAAGTAATAAGGAGATTGCATTTTTTTTAAATGTTCTAAGCAAAAATGATTGGGAGAGTAGTATAATTTATTTGTATTATATATGGGGAATATGATTACTAATTTATTTATAAAAGTTATTGTGTTTAGATTATTGATCCAATAAAAGTATATTTATTTAAAACGGTAACCATATGTATTGGTTTATGGAGCATAGCTGAAGATCATAGGGCAGTATTATTTGTTCAAGCTGTATTAATGAGAATTAAAGCTATTTAGCTTAATTTAGCCTCCTCGAGGGTTGGGGGGAGGGAGTGCATTTAAGGGATATATGTAATTATTAATTTGCAGAAGAGCTGCTAGTAAACAACTTTTTGAAAAAATTAAAGTTTCCTAACAATAATTTGTTTTAAAAAAATGTTGGCTGGTAAATTAGTTATTTGATTGTGAATAGATACAATGTGATACAATAGACTTATAATTAAAAAACAACGGCTTTTCAAATGGATTAAACATTAAATTTTTAAATAGGAATGAATTTTAATTCTATATTTAATACCAAAAAAAAAAAAAAAGTAACAAAGTGCATGCCAGAGGCGAGATTACAATGTCTAAAACATGAGATTTATTTTATGCCTAGCAGTCTATTATAATATTTATTTAAAAATTCATTATTTCTAGTAGCTATAAATTCTAACGTAAGTACAGAGTGGTTCAGTGAAACAGGCGATGTTATATAAAATGTTAATATGGTCGCAGTGAGCAGATGCTTCTATGCTCTGGAGAAGCTCTCTAAAGGAACAATCTCTCAAGTTGAGTAAAATTGGTGGCAAGATTCATTATCATATCACTCATTGTGCAACAATGTCATAACTCAAAGTTACAGGATTATATACGGTGAGATATGCTTGTAGTTCGAATATTGCAGTGCATCTGTTCAAATTATAAAATGATCCTGAGTGAACACCCTTTACTAGACAAGGTGGGATTTTATTTAGTGTTTGCCAGTAAATACATTCCTGTTGCCCAGGCAAGAATTGAATCCATGTTTGCCGAGTGTATTAAGACCAGCACCTAACTCACATGGTATTTGAGGAAAGTAGTAGTGTGATATATGAAATGGATATGTCGATTCCTATACAGGAGTACATGATAGGCCTGATAGTATTAGAAAATATTCAGGAATTTTGGTGGTCGATACAGAATTGACTGTGTGTTTCTTGCCGCAACTGATGCCATTAGGTAAGGGGAGGAAGTATGGTTGAGGAGGTGGTAAATACAATGGTTGAATTTCACATAGCTAGTCAACATCAACTTGATTGAAGAAATGGTCCTGGAAAAATAGGTAGCCAGATTTAAAATGAAGGAAGAGGGATTAGATGAAGGATTAGAGGGACAATTCAGTGTAGGGTTCAATGCGGTTACAGTGTTCTTCAATAAGATCACATCGGTATGTAAAAATATTGGACAAGTCATTATAGAGTGACAAATAGCTTTACTCATTTAAAGGATAATCAAAAGATACCAAATATAATACATACAAAATCAACTGTGTGGATTGCAATAAATGTTATATCAGGGAATCATCACAATTAGTCATAAGACAAATCACACAGCACGTGATAAACTTTGATGATAAGGACAACAGCTGACTACACTATTAAATATGCCCATAATTTGGATTTTGAAAACAAAAGTGTACTAGAAAAAGAAAGAAATATAAGCTAGAGAAAAAGAGCATATGTATATTATAAGAAATAGAAAAAAAAGTTGATCAATAAGAAAAGAGATTAAACATGTGACTTAAATATATTTTAATTTATTAGGAGCTCTGAAGTAAAGTTTTTTTCAATTATAATTTTAGTCTTTAGTATATTTAGACTACACTTCATTAAGGACAATGGATATTTTTATTTTGTTAACTGATCTAATTCAGCTAACTTGAGCCGCCATACTTTGTAAGCCGTACTCTGACTGGAACAGCTAGTGGTATGTAACGATTTAGTCATTTTAGACAAGGTGTTAAGGGAGTGAACATAACGTCAATAACTGTAAACAAGGACCCAGGATTTCCAATAAGAATAAGACTGAGTTGCAAGACTAGCATATAATTACAGGAGCTAAACCTTCATAGGTGGTGTCTAAACTTCTAGGCTATTATCACACACTTCTAGACATCACCAGTTTCACTAAACCACCTGCGACTAATGAAATACCTTTTTGGAAAAAAAAAAAAAAAAAAAAAAATGAGTTACATTTATTCAAATTCACGGACTAAATATATTGTCTAAATATAACCATTACAATTAAAACTTAGAATGCAATGTTGTGCATAATTCAATTAGATAAATAATTATATATAGGGTGAACCGCACTTAATCTGAACAAATATTCTTAACAGCTCAGTCTGATTCCTAACAGGATAAAAGTGAATTTACTTTTCATGCTTGATCACAGTGGTACTATTTCTTTTCTGGAATTAATGAGGTCTCATTAGGAACTGAAGTACATGCTAGAATTTGTATTGTCTCATAGCTAAGACTATAGAATTTTATTATAGAAAATTTAACTACCAGCATCTAATGTTAAACGGTAATTCACCTATCAAAAAGAGAAAGGATGGACATTTTGGCATTGTTTAAATTTCCTTAGCAATTTGTATCAAGCTCTCACAAATTCATATAAGAATAAGGTTTCAACTTACCAACATTTGTTTTTTTCATACAGCTTTAAATTACAAATGATTTAGAGGTTAATTTATTAATTGGCTTAGATTTAGACGCCTGACATTGAGGATTATTATTTAGCACAGGGTGTTTTACACAATATGTATCAACAGTAAGTCAAAATAATTTCTCAAATATCATTGATGTTAATCCAATTTACAACTGGACACAGGGAGGAATTACGAAGGAAAGGGTTTATTCAATGGAGGTAGTAAGGGAGGAGGTTTTAGATAAAAAATTCAAGGTGTGAGTAGCAAATTGTACGTTATTTACTAACGGCCACTTCGTGCTGCTACTGTTAATTGAGACGGGTTTTCTACAGGTTACCACCCTTTTCTAGCCAGAGTGGGACTAAGGATTTTATTTAATGAGTTTGTCTCTAAATAAATTCCCATTGCCCAGGAAGGAATCGAACCAACCACTCTAAGTTTACCAAATGCGATTAAGATCAACACCTTAACCTGGCCTGAGCCCGGAGCATTGAATTGCGAAAATTATTAATATTCAATGTTAACTTTTGATATGATGAGAAAGTGAACTCGAGATTGCCTTAAAAACAACATTGGACATTTTGAGCCACAGGAGTAAACCAATTTCTTTTTGTATTTCTAAGGAAAAGACATTTATTCACCAAAAATTTGGACCATATGAAAGAACACAACAATTAAACTTTTGTAAGTGCTATTAACATGTTGTGTGTAGTTCAAAAGAAATTTAATTCTCTTGCTTTGGAGTAGTAATAATTCTATCATATATTTTAGTTTCTGAGGGTACCTCATTAATTCCAACAAAAACAAGAACATATTTATAAAACATAATGTTAAAATTCATTCGTATTCTGTTAGAATTCAGACTGTGCACTTGAGAATATTTTTTGTTGCTTTTGAGCACTAAATTCACCTCATCAATTTTTTCATACCAACTGCAGTTCATCCTGTATGAATACATAATTAGTAAACATTTCATAACTATAATGACATAAAAACATATGTTTGTTACTATCTATCACAATCTACAATCCAAACATAAATTAAAACAATAATGTACAGAGAAATGACAACAACACAGACTTTGTAAACCGAAAATAAAACAGTAGAGTATTGGTCACCAGGAAAAAGAGACCTGCCAAAAAAGAAAAAACTCATACATTGAAATTTATAATAATGACAATTATCGTAAATGTCATGATGCAGCTTAGAACCACAGTGGCCGAGCCTACCCTATGCGACTGACAACAATTCAAAAAGAAAGGAAAAACAGATCTAACTGTTGTCAAGATATTCATTGATTAAGAAACCTGTGAGGGGGCGTCTTTGTTACATTTGGTAGATATGTATGTGTTGGTATCGGAAAGTAGCGTATTCATTTTGTCACTATTAAAAGAAGAAATGATTTCCTGGCCGTATGATGAAACGTGTTTAACTTTAACTTTTTTGTTGTGCGTTTTAAATTCCTTGTATGAAGTGAAGGAAGTATTGTAATCACAAAAATAAAAAGTCTGTAATTAGTTTATGCAGGAGCTGCGTAACCTAAAAAAATGTCAATATCTCGGTTAATATTGAAGACAGAGAAAACATGTATATAACAACATTTATAGAACATTACATTTGCAATGATGTTGGTTCTATACAATGTTTTGATATGGTGTACAATATTTGAGAAATTTCAAAATTCCCACCTCTCACTGGTTTCAGCCATTAATGAACATGATCTTTATTTTTACTCAAAACATTTAAATTTCAAGTTTGGTAACAAATCCACGGTAACGAATTTGTGACTGCTAGAGCGTTGACAGAATATATATATATATATATATATATATATATATATATATATATATACACAGTTTTGAACGGACCTCGTGACCTCATTTTTGTCATCTCCTAGGTAGGATCGATGGGCATATGAGGAAATTTTTCGGAAATCATGCCATGAGTACGACCTCAATAGCTGATTTCTCTTAAGGGAAATTTGCTAAAGTTATCTACTTAGATTTCAAACAATAGAAGCAAGGTCTTGGTGGGTAGTAATCAAAATCTGCTGTAATCAGTTGAGCCACTCCACAAGATTATCTGGATTAAAAGGCCTTTTTAAAAGTTAAGTACAAACTTTTTTAACATAGCTTAATCTTATAAGGTTAAGTAAATAATATAAATATATTTATGAATATTTGACGGATTATTTAATTTTGAATAAATTTCTATTTATTTAATTTTGATCAGAGTTGATTGTTGGTGAACTTCCCTTTCTTAATTCCTTTGTAGGTGGTTTGGTGGAGAATTTTAATTTTTTTTGACTTCTATTATGTATTACCTCACTAGATCGCTACACCTTCATCCGATTTGGATTTTCAAAGTCAAGTCAATTGTAGGGCCAGTGAGTTGTAGACAGTCAGCAGCGATGTTTGCACTACCTTTAAATAAATAATCAGTAAGCCAATGGAGCTCATCAAATACTCCCAATGCTTTTCGCAGAATAATTCTCCTAAATTGCTACCTTACTTTATTAAACTTGTACTGCTGACTAATAATGATAAACAGTATATTTAAATTTTAAATGAAAAATAATATTAAACATGGAATGAAAGGTTTTCTGTAAAGAATTTTGTTCACTGAATGACCAACACTCTACTGCTCGTATAACAACAAAAATAAAGTAATACTAAAATAAATAATAATAAATATTTGAACATTAAAAACATTCATCTTTTAATTAATTTTTAAATCACAGTAAATTTGATTCAACGTTATTTAAGGGCATTAGTAATATAATTATTAAGAAAATAAAATATCAACAAGATCTTGCAACATGGACTAGAAATAAGATCGAATTTAAATAGACTATGAAGAGGAACTACATTCAAATATAGTCGTAATTTATTAAGAAATTAGATTTCTTTAATAAATAAAGCACTTGCATTGAAAGCTAATTAGCCTTCAAAATTATTTATATATATATTGTTAAAATGTGAAATAAATAACTAGGTAAGGACTAGGTACTAAGATCGGAAAACAGTATTGGCCTGTTGAGTGCATCTGATGAAGGTGGCCCTCTTGGAGATCTCCTTGAGCCGGCTGGCTCCCGTGTAAGTACATGCACTACGCAGCCCTCCGAGAATATCCAGCACTGTACCTTCCACGTCACCTCGGTATTCTACTTCGACAGTCTTACCCTCGGCACATCTGACAACATAAACAATAATAGATAAGCAACAAATCCAATCACACAGTGCTGTGTCCACTAAGCAGGTTACCCAAGTACTGATAGAACATACTAGTCAACTCATCTCACCATATAATCTATGTTTTAAGTAACATCTGATGACTAGAAATGAGGGTTTACTGAAGGATGAAAACAAAAAAATACTAATAATATGCTTCGTATTAAAATTACAAATACAAATTACAGTACAAAAAAAGTCTGTTGCGCAGGGGATGCGTAAATTAAGCAGATTTCCCAAGTGAAGTTTTATAATAAAGAAATCTGCATACTAGTAAAAGTAGTAGTGACGAGTCTCTAAACCAATTTCACGAAAGCCAAACAGTGACAGAAACGGCCGAATTAGCTTACCGCGGAGTTACGAATAGAACGATAACAGCCAACATCAACTCGTCCGTTATCCGCAAACATTTAATAAAAATGCAAATAGCTCGGTTAATATTCAAGATAAAGAATAAATGTATATAACAATATTTACAGCAAATTTAATTTGCAATAAGATTGGTTCAATACAAGTTTTAGATCTGATGTATAGTAATGGAGGTATTTTGAATTTTAGAAATCCCTCCTTTCACTGGTCCGATTTCAGCTATTAACAAACTTGATCTTTCTTTTTACATAAAACAATTAAATACCGAGTTTAAAACAATTAAATAATGATTAAACACAAATTGTGACCGCTAGAGAGTTAACAGACATATATATAGTTTTGAACGGACCTCATTTTCGTCATCTCCTAGGTAGGATCATGTACATTTGAAGAAATTTTTCGAAAATCGCGTCATGAGTACGACCTCAATAGCTGATTTCCCTCAAGGAAAATCTGCTAAAATGTCAGAGCCTTAATAGCCCCTAACAAGATTGGATCTTCAACATTTTTCGAAACGACTCATAATAGCAGAGATATTTTTAATTTTCGAATTCCTCACCTATTCCTAGTCCGATTTCAGACACTAGTAACTATGAAATTTAGTATTAAATTATACAGTTAAATATTGATTGTGTTATAGATCAAATAAACATTTTCAAGCATGGGAAAAATACCACTAATGTAATTTTGCTTAAATTGGTAAGGCTCCATGTTGTATAATATTAATGGAATACTGTATGCTTTGTTGATTACTAATAAACAATTACTTCTGAGTTGGTATTCTGGGAGGTGGAAGTGACTTCTAATGTACGTAGATGAACGTTACAGTGGAAGTGTATCCATTTCTTTAATCTACCTACAAACAATTAATTGTAAACACTAAATCACTGCATAAAGAAGTATTGAAATATTTCTGTTGTTTTAGACAAAAAAATGTTACCTAATCAATCTTGTTAATCATTGGCATTCAATTTTTGTTTTATTTACTTTTTTAAATTTAAATATAAAGGGAGTCATTTGTGTTTTTATTTTCTGCCTTGAGTAAACCCGGCAGCCCTACTCATGGGATTTTCGCTTCACTTATTGGTGGAGAAATAGAAAATTGGATTGGAACAACATCAGCATACAATTCTAGCAAGTGAGAAGTTTACTTAGTTTGCTCTTGTTAACCATTGACTTTCAATTTTTTTCTTATATACTTTTTTAAATTTAAATTAAAGCGAGCCATTTGTGTTTTTTATTTTGAGCCTTGAGTAAACCCGTCAGTCCTACTCATGGGATTTTCGCTTCACTTATTGGTGGAGAAATAGAAAATTGGATTTGAGATAACAACATCAGCATAGAATTCAAGCAAGTGGGAAGTCTACTTAGTTTACACTTAGTTAAAAAATGTTACCTAATCAATCTTGTTAACCATTGGCTTTCAATTTTTGTCTTATATACTTTTTTAAATTTAAATATAAAGCGAGTCATTGCTACCAATATAACAGATGATTTACTTGCTGTTCAACAATAAATGTCATTTGTGATTTTTATTTTCAGCCTTGAGTAAACCCGGCAGTCTTACTCATGGGATTTTTGCTTCACTTATTGGTGAAGAAATAGAAAATTGGATTTGAGATAACAACATCAGCATACAATTCTAGCAAGTGAGAAATTTACTTAGTTGACACAATGATGCGTGACGGAGATTTCTCTAAATACTGTATTGGCTGTATTGGGCAAAACCGTAGTTACATCATATCGTAATAAAAAAGTTCATCTCACAGGGGGCTGTCAAGCACCCACTCCTCCCACCAGTCTGAGCCGTTAACGAACTTGAACTATAGTTTTACATAAAATGTTAAAATATTGAATTTGATAAGGATCAAACAAAAATGTTGACCACTAGAGCAGTAACCGACAAGTATATTAAAAATTTCCTCATGAATACAACCTTAATAGGCGATTTCCCTTAGAGGAAATCTGCTAATAGTACTGACCTGTACTGTGCTACTTCTCCTTGGTGTTTGATCATAGCAGTATCTGATGACATGCCGTAAAATAGTTTCACAGTCCTCCCATCAGGTTTGGTGCGAATCTCCCCTCCAGACTGATCATGGCCAGCCAGCATACCTGAAAATCGTAAAGATTAGCAAGTTTTTAAACTATACACTCATATACATTTTTTTAATTGGTTCCAAATACACCTAAGATGTGTATAAATCTCACTAAACTTAGAAGTAACGTTCTAGCCTTAGAATATTGAAATTTCATATTTAGGGCTGTTGTACCATTCAGTTGTGCACTTGTTTTGGTTTGGAATGGACTAAAGGGAAAGGGAGGTTCAGGGGCAGGGGATAAATGAGAGAGAACTTATTGAGAAATTACATGCTCACAGCTCTAATACACTTACAAAATACATAAAACACAAATAAAATACAAATGAATTCATCTGCTAGCCTCAATACCTTTTCTTAACTTCCCCACCTATCTTCTACAATGAGGTCTTCCAAGATTGCTGGCTCTGATTACAGAGTCTTTCCTTCTAGGGCAGTCTTCACTACCTCAACACAAAACTTATTCAATCCGATCAGAATGGCTCCTTGCTATTTGTTATTTTCCTCAAAGCCAGCAGCTGCCAGCACTTAGCCAAATTCAAGAAATATTCTGACTCATAGTAGTTTGACCATTTAGGCTAACCCATATTTCTTTGTATACCTCCTTGAGAGGAAACATATTGGCCATGACATTCAGTCTCTGGCATCTGCTCGCTCCTGGTTGCAGCATACTCTGGATGTTCTAAGTATTAATCTTGAGTTTGTCCTTTGTTAGTTTGTTCCTATTTTATCTGAATACCTGGTGGGTTGAGATATCTGCATATCTGGATGGACCTTACTGGGGGATTATGTTTTAACCAGAACCATCTTTCATTCATAGTGCTCACAAATCTGCCACACCAGCCCATTATGGGCAGTGTTTTTTTTTTTTATTATATTTTTACTTTTACATAGAAGTGAGTACATATTCCTCATGCTCAATCCTCCTTGTTAGTAACAGAGGGATCAAGAGCACCTCATTCCTGGATGGGGTCATGATGCTATCCATGACAAGTAGGGTATGTCTTGTGCAAATTCTAGGCCCCAGTCTACAAGGTTATCCTAAATTGTTTGAGACATCCAAAACTGAAGAGGAAGAAATATGTAATACCAAACTAAATTAAAGCGGTGAATTATATGGAAATATGAAAGGATTTTTAAAATTTTCATAGCTTTGTAAAATTTGTAAAGGAAACAATCAACAATACTGCACTTCAATCAACTTAAAAATACTTTCAAAATCTGACAATAAACACAAAAGAACTAAAATGTATATACAAACCGCCGAGCATTACGAAGTCAGCTCCTGCCCCAAAGGCTTTTGCCACGTCCCCAGGCGATGTACAGCCACCGTCCTGGAATTAAAAACATTTATTATATCTCATAATTAAAACATAAATGAATAATCTAACTCAATGAGATGAATAAATTGCATAAAAAATCAAAATATTTGAAATTCGATAAGAAGTTCAGAAAGACTATGGAAAATGGTTTTGTTGATTTAGAGGAGTTAGCATTTCCAACTTGTGGCATAATTTAATTTCTACGAGCAATAATAACGGATAGCAACAACATGCAAGCATTATAAAAGTCACAGAGACAAGATCTTTTATGACCTTTAAAATAACAAATTTCTCCAGGAAGACAAACGCAATTATATGACAGTCATCAGAGCAACATTTATAACTTATATATATATATAAATATATATATATATATATATATATATATATATATATATATATATATGTTTTTATACATATAATTCTACTGTATGTGTGTATGTCACTGAACTCCTATTGAATGAATGAATTTTTTTGTACACGTTTGGGTGATGCCCTGGATGGTTTAGCGTCACAAATCAGCCCGGCAGATGGAGCAGGAGTGGGGGTCGTAAGGGACGCCTAAAATTACAAATAGCCATATTTTGTTTCCTATTGGTTTTACGGCAAATAAGCACAGGTCAAGAGTTATTTAGAGTAACTTTTGTTATATTCACTTTTGTCGTATAACAAAGTATAAACGAGATATACACTAAAAAAGTAAAGTGGGGCACCAACGATTGAACAGGACTTAACAAAACTCGGTATGTGAATTAGCATTAATTCTTCCATGATTATAAGCTATATTAAATTTTTTAGGTTTCAACGGGAATGGAGGTTTACTGAAGGCCATTTTTAGGCAAATGTGCACATAACAAATGTTGTTTTTTGTCTTATTAAAAGTAGCTTTTGTTTTAAACATAATATTAAATTTAATATTCTAATCGCTTGATATATCATGCAGGACAACATCTGCCGGGTCTGCTAGTATATATATATTTGTCTGTTACCAGTCTAGCAGTCACAATTTTTGTTTAATCATTACCAAACTCGATATATAAGTGTTTTATGCTAAAAGAAAGATCAAGTTCGTTAGTGGCTGAAATCGGACTTTGGTTGCTATAGTCGGATCAAAAAATTGTATGGAACCAATCTGATTGCAAATTGAATTATCTATAAATGTTGTTCTATACATATTTTCTGTATCATATTAACCAAGATATTTGGATTTTATAGTTTCCTGCTTTCAGTAAACTCATGGTCATGTCATATTAACAATAAGCTGTTATATTATGAAGCACTTTAGTTGAAGCCTAAATACCAAATATTGTTCTAATTGAACTTTTACGTTTTGAGATAAATGCCAATATATGATGCTCGTGGGAAATCTGTTTAGTTAATGCAGCCCCTGCGTCACGGACTTTTTATTTATGACCTCAGAGAAGTGTAAATATTACAATATAGGACAATATTTATAGGTAATTAAATTGGTTATATACAATTTTCTAATCCGAAGCTTAATAGTGGAGATATTTGTTAAAACATACAATATCTGAGAGAATATTCAAGAAAAGATATTGATACTTACAGATATAATATGAGCAGAGAGGCCATGAGCAGAGTCTGCACACTCCAAGACAGCAGAGAGTTGTGGATATCCCACGCCAGTCTTGATCCGCGTAGTGCACACCGAACCTGGGCCGATACCAACCTTAATGATATCAGCTCCTGATAAGACCAGCTCTTCTACCATTTCTCCAGTTACAACGTTACCTGCCTTCAAATATTCTGAATCAATACGTAGAATCATCGTGAAAAAGAAAATGATTTCCTTTGGAAATATAAAGATTGGATACAAAATATCGTTCCGTCATATTCATCAAAACACAAATGCCCTGTAACATGAACATTAAAAGTGTTGCCATTAATACGTTTTGCCCAAAATATAAGGAATTAGACAAATATATTATTAGAAATGCTGTTATCAGGAAACTAATTGATATAATGATTTTCTGTTGAAATATAAATATTAGATTAAATAAATGAAGCACTCAATAACCCATTTATTACCTTCAAATTCGTCATATTTATAGTTTTGTGCATGACGCCTGGAATGTCTATTGGAGGAATATTAAGGAATTTATCATCATTCTTGGGATGAAATAAATCTAGTTTCTTGTCAAAATAAAATGATTATATTATCTTAGACATTCTTTGTAATACGATAGAATATGAGGTGTAAAGCATCAAAGCATGAGGTGCAAAGTATCAAATCGTTCATGAAAGCATTATTTATTCCCTTAATACATATACAAATAATTTCCTAATTCTATACAGGCATTTTCATGAAACACGAATAAAGTCAACATTTAAAAATTCATAAATGAAAATAATGATTTAGGATCAAAATGTTATTCTAAACACAATTCGTTCTTTACATTTTTCTGATAAAACCAATACGAATGAAGATATTGAGAAATATATATTTTCATCCCTACCCATTTTTACTAAATATATAGTAAAACCTCCCTCCAAGTCGAAAACAAATTCTTGTTTAGACTATGTTATACCTTGGGATAATGGACTCAAAAATATAAAATTTCATAAAAATCTTCCGAGCTGTTTTTGAGGATTAAATAACATAACAAATAGGCGGATAGTCAGGCAGACATTCCAGATTTTTAATTTTGATGCTATTTTTCTTAGAATGATCTGAAATGTGAAAAAAAAAAAACTTATCCCTGCCGAATTCAAATAGAAAATCAGATGAACCTTAGATTTTTATTTATATAGATTAAGATTGAGGCATTTTCTCAACATATATAAAGCAAGTCACTTTTTGAGTAACTTAAGATTAGTAATGAAGCTTAAAAAATAATTTATATTATTAGGTTTTTATTAATGTACATTTTATGCAAAAATGTCTAATTGGAACAGGTTACCACCCTTTTCTAGCCAGGATGGATTAAGGATTTTATTTAATGAATTTGTCACTAAATAAATTATTATTTGTCTGGTGAGAATTGAACTCTTGATGGTAGACGAACACTTGATTATCAAGTGGGATTAAGACTAATGTCTTAATCACATAGCTAACCTAAGCCCCAGAATATAGATTACAAGAAGAATGAATTAAATAATTTACTCACGATGATATTGTGGTCAGAGTATAGCACCCTCATCGGACGGATTTTTAAAATAATATTCACAGCTCTTAAATTTGATACACTAATTAATATTTCGGATGAATTTCGATAATAATATCACGTTAAATGGACTTGCTCGGCTCAGGCTATAAAAGGGTGATGTCACGAAGGGATTAGCACAGTCATAGCTTACATCATCTGAAGGGGAAACCCTTGTCCAGTGACATCTTGCTCAGCCTTCAGCTCGCACCTAGCCTAGCCTAGGCTGCTTATCACCTGTACTACCTCTCACGACAGAGTCTCATCTTAGAGAACTTCTATAAACCAGCTAACCAGTTCCTTCCTAAATTCTTTGTTAGTGATTTGGTTGTGGGAATTATCATCTATTACAGCTTCTACTGCCTATTGCCGGAGCCTAACGTTTTAATCACATAGCCTACCTGAGCCCCGGAATATATTATTATTATTTATTAACGTCCACTTTTTGCAACTTAGGTTAATTAGGACGGGTTATCTACAGGTTACCACCCTTTTCTAGCCAGGGTGGGATTTAGGATGTTATTTAATGAATTCCGTCACTAAATAATTTCCTTTGCCCAGGTGAGAATCGAACTCGCCACTTTAGGTTTACCATGTGAGATAAAGTTCAACACTTGAACTCACATCGCTAACCTGAGCCCCAAATTTTTAAAATTTAAATTATTTATTAATGTCTACTTTTTGCAACTAAGGCTAATTGGGACGGGTTCTCTACAGGTTACCACCATTTTCTAGCCAGGGTGGGATTTAAGATTTTATTCAATGAATTTGTCACTAAATAATTTCCTTTGCCCAGGGGGGAATCGTACTTGGCACTCTACGTTTACCATGTGAGATTAAGTTCAACGCTTTAACTCACATGGCTAACCTGAGCCCCAGAATATAGACTACAATAAGAATGAATTAAATAATTTACTCACGATAATAATGTGGTCAGGGTACAGCTCCCTCACCCGACGGACATGCTCGACAAATTGTTGTGAGTAACCATTAGCTACATCGAGGCAGATGAATCGAATGGCCGGGACAAGGTCTAGGACCTGCTTCAGCCTCGCTAGATCTGTATCTCCCAGCCCACAGCTAGCAGCCACGTTAGCCAACGCGTCAGGATTAGATTCAGCAAACGCCTGCCATTCTTCGGGTTGGTAATACTTGTGAACAGCTGTCATCAGGCCATGCTGAAAAGAAAATACTCATTAGTGACCATGAATCAATCTTCTTGTTAATGATATAGGCAGGTCATAACAATTTGTATATATTTAAATCACTTATTATTAAAATTATAGCTCTAATCTCTTTCAGTTGTAATAATTGGCAGACCATAGGTAAGATTCAAGAGAAAAAAGGCCTTGTTCCTTTAAAATACTTACGACGACTCCCACTGGCATGACCCAATATTCTCATAATAATATATTTTTTATTTCTAAGTAAAAATCTGAGAAACACAAAAGTTCATAATGCAATAAGCAGATTTCCCTAGTGCTTAATGAATATTAAGTGAATAAATACAAGTGGTAATAAGAAATCTTTCCCCTACCGACAGGAAGCGTCTGAAATATAAACAAACAGGTCAGCCAACCTCTCACTGGAAATGAAAACAATTACTGAAATATATCAGAAAATAACATATTAATTTTATTGAAAGTTATTTACTATATCTAGGACTTCAATTCATAATGAATCAGAATAATTTTATTTTTTGGTAGATAAAAATTAAAAAAAAACAACAAATAATTCACTTGATATTCAAGATAAAAAATGTATACATCTAATAGAATTTAGAGAACATTACATTTGCAATAAGAGGTGCTCTATATAATTTTAGCAGATTTCTCTTAAGCAAACCCCCACTTCTCATGTCATATTAATAAGGTGCTCTATTATGAACCACTTCATTACAAGATTAAATACCAAATACTGTTTTCATTGAACTTTTACTTTGTGACATATATGCAAATACGTTCTGTTTACCGCCCCTCCCAAACTTCTTTTTTTCTTGGATTACTAAAATTTGAGTAATTGAGAAAAAACTGACTCTGATTCCTTAAAAATTACTGCACTAGCTTTGGTAAATAATTTTCAATAAAATTAATATGTTATATTCAGATATATTTCATTAATAGTTCATGTTTCCAGTCTAGAATAATTTTATCTATTCAGCGCTGCAAAGTTGGCTGCCCTGTTTGTTTATAATTCAGCCGCTTTCCGTTGTAGAGAATATTAACTTATATCGTAAATTGACTGAAAGATTTCTCATTACCGTTTGTATTATTCACTAAACACTCACGGTAGTGTTACCTTTATGTATATTTATCTATTGTAAACCTTCTTAGGAAATCTGCTTAGTTTATGCAGCCCCTGCGTGACGGACTTTTTCAATTCTACAAATAATAACGGATATTTCAAATAAGAAATTTTTATTCAAAAAATTTCTTATGAGTAAACAATCGAATCCAGATCAAAATTCCTCCTATTTACTTCAGTGTATATGAAATCAATTCGAGAATTGATGGTGAAATAAATAAATACGTTTATTTAAAAAAAAACACAAACTATAATTTACTTCAACCTTTAGGAAAGGCTTCCAAAAAGTTAATAAGAAATAGAACGTTAAGGCTAAAGGTCAACAAGCCTGAGAATAAAACCTCCCTCCTTAATTGATTTTGATCAAAAGGTGAGTTACACAACTCGATGGTTGAACAGTCCTAAATATCAAATTTCAACCTTCCAAGGTAAGATATTAGCAGATTATATCTCCCTTGTAAACACTCTGCATACACTCAAGAACGTATTCACTGATCTCAATGGCCTCACTCTACCTTGTATCCAGAAATAAAACTCAATTCAACAAATTCACTGAACTTACAGATATACATCGAAAGCAAAGACAAAGACCACAGAGTATGTGCAATTGTTTTTAGCATTGTCTATGAAATCATATTGACACATAGAGAAATATCGCCTCGAGCAAAATTATTACAAAGAATCAGGCTGAAACACTTGAATATTAAAAGGACTAGAATATATGAGGCGCTCAGTATTATAGTGGCCAACCCTCAAATTTTGCTTATTTGACTTACCATAGCATCTGTTGCTGAATAGTGTGTTCTATGAAATACTAGTGCCCTAAGCCACCTTCTAAGTTTTTTCACTAGATAGCAGCAGCAGTTTGTTTTTTAACTAACAGTTTTGGAGGTCTTTGAAAAATATACAGTGGCCTAACCAACTTGGTTTTACAGAAATCTTACTTTTTGTGGTTAGGCCATTATTATTCTGATTGCCTCAATCACACACTGATGTCAGTATTAATTAAAAAAAATAGTAAAATAATGATTCAAAAAACCATCAACACGAACCTTTAATTGAACAATGTGAACAAATACTCAGCTACCTACTTTTAGGGCAAATATCAGTATACTACTCATGGGTTAGGGCACACACAAATACAAGGTTCATTACTATTTTTAGTATACACTAGCTCAGATACCCGGCTTCGCCCGGGAATTAATTTGAGGCTGAATGGTGATGGTATTTTTTAGCAGGCTTTACATTGCACAATATTTTGACATTTCCTATGTTTAGGATGGTACCCGGCAATTATGCCATGGATTTGCTAATAATAGAATTATTTTGTAATTTACAGTACTTCGATATTTTTATATTTCCCGTCTCTTGTACATGTAAATATGGTGAATTTTTATTTCAGGCCTCCCTTATACCACCACTCACGTTCGAACCTAAAATTGTTAATATTACTTATAATCATGGAAGAATTAATGCTAACTGACATACCTAGTTTTGTTAAGTTCGGTTCAGCCGTTAGTGCCCGCTAAAGTTTTAACGTATAACTCATTTATACTTAGGTATACGACAAAAGTGTATATAACAAAAGTTACTCCAAATAACAAAATAAACAACTTTTGTTATGTTTATATTTGCGGAAAAACCAATAGGAAACGAAATTTATAATTTCAGGCTTCCCTTATAACCCCCACTCCTCCCCGTCCATCGAAATGTTGGTATGGTTTATTATAATGAAGTAGCCTCACTGTTTTAAAAATACCGAGTTTTATTTAGTTCGGTTGAGTCTTTTTGGGCAAATAATATTGTTGAAGCCCGGATAATTTTTAGCGTATGACGCATCTGTTCGGTCTGCTAGTGTATATAACAAAAGTTACTCTAAATAACAAAATAAACAACTTTTGTTATGTGCATATTTGCCCAAAAACCAATAGAAAACGAAATATCGCTATTTTTAATTTCAGGCGTCCCTTTTAACCCCCACTCCTGTTCGTCTCAGAGAAAATTAATATAGCCTAAATTCTAAGTTGGGTTAGTAGTAATATACATACCAAGTTTCATAAAATTCGGTTCAGCCGTTTATGCGTGAAAAGGTAACAAACAAACAAACATACACGAAAGAAACAAAATGCAGATATGGTGTCTATGACATGTGAAACGAAAAGTTATCGTGAAATTTCGCGAAAAAAATCAATGTACAGACAGAGGTTACAATTTTATATATATATATAGATAAACGACCTCCCAGCTAACCTTAAACACAAAAAATCTGAAACATGGCTCTATTGCTATTAAGACATATGCATGCATGGCTAATAAGCTAGCCATGTACTTGTCAGAAACAAATATTCCAGATTTCGGCAAACACTACTCACATCCTCCGGAGTGACACCAATCAAGGCATGTTACCAGAAGTTAAAAAATGATGGGATAAGGGGCATTGCATCTGAACTTTCTCGCCCTTTTCTATGTTACCGTAAACAGAAAGTACAAGTTGATGATATCAGTGGATATAAAATTATTTCAGAATGGCAAACATTCTATAGGGCTTACCCAATGTTCCATATAAGGCCCCTTACTATTTTTAATATATATATATAAACGACCTCCCAGCTAACCTTACACCCAAAAAATCTATTCTTCATGTTGATGATACCAGTATAATTATAAAATGTAGACACAGAAAAGCTGGATCAGGATGGTTCTGTTGCTATTAAAGCATTATCTGATTGGTTAATGGTTAATAAGCTAGCAATAAATATGTCCAAACAAATATTCTAGATTTCAGAAAACACTGTTCACATTCTTCTGGAGTGATATATTATCATTATCAGCCTCACTGGACATTTTATCAGCCTCCGTGATAAAAGGATTGAGTGTGGATAAAAGCCTAGGCTCGATTCGTCATATTGAAAAATTAAGAAACTAAAATGTGATAAGAAATATCTTCCAATGGAAACTCTATTAATAATATAATGTGGTTATTTTTGTAGTCAGTAAGCTTATGGCAGAGTTGGGCAGTAACTAAATACTTTTGTAATTAACTACTTTTTCAACTAATAAATACTAGTTATGTAATTGCAACTACAGTTACAAAAATGTAGTTGCATTTTCTTGGTTTCGCTATTACAGTAATTGTAGTTGGTATTCAAAAATCCAATTACTAATTGAAATAAAAAGTAGTTATAAAAGTAATTACAATTAGTAGTTGCAATCGCAACTGTAGTTATTGAGTAATAACTACAACTACATATAGATCAGCTGTATTTTACTTTCCAAAGAGCGAATATATTTCAATCGCCTATATATAAATATGTATTTACTCTCGTGATCGTGATGAATGGATCATCTGAGACGAGCCATGTTCAATAGGTGCACATAATATGTCAAACAGAATATGTCAGAACTGAAGGTGGACACACCGATCAGCAGACTCTCTTGTTCCGCCAATTGCCTCTTGCCACTGTCGCGCAGGACACTACAGCCTGTCTTCTATATCCGTCACTAGTCCTCGGCGACCAAAAGATTTTTGAAACAAATTTCAATGAGTGGCAGAGAAAGTGAGGGCGAGAACTCCTTATTTTTTGGTGCAGAGCAGATGACAGATTATTTTCCTTTGCCGTGATGACAAAGCCCCAAAATCAAATAGCCTGTCTTACAAACATTCTGAGTTAAGAGTAATCTTAATGGCTAATGTGTTTAAATATTAAAGTTTAAAAGTATTATTTAATTTCATACAACTCAGGAAAATATAAAGGAATTTACATATTATTTTTATTAGTTTTCATTTATTTGCATTAAAATTATTTCTTATTATAATAATAATGTAGTATATGTAATATAATAAACTTTTGAATATAAAGACATTGGATGTAGTTATTTCTTAACAGCCTCAACTACTTCAGTGTGTGTTCAGTGTTTCACACAATTTTTTAAAGTAACTACCCAAGTAATTGTAGTTGCCACTATAACTGCAGTTACAATTACTAACTGTAGTTGTTTTTGGAGCTACTGATTTTCTCAACTACTAACTGTATTTGTGAAATTTCAATTACAATTACTTTAGTTGAAATATGTAGTTGCCCATTACCAATAACTAATTACATTAGTAGTTGTAATTGTAACTATATTTCAACTAATATAGTTATAACTTGTAACTTGTAATTGTAATTACAATTTTGCCCAACTCTGGCTTATGGCTTAGTGCATCGGGTACCCAAAAAATCATATTTTAATATTTAAATTTCAGAAGAGAGCAATAAGGTTTATATTCAACAGAAAGTCGAGAGACTCCTTCCACTCTTCAAGGAGTCAAAAATAATGACTTTTACTTCCATATATATATATATATATATATATATATATATATATATATCTATATATATATATATATATACACACACACACATTAACAATACTGTTTGTGTAACAAAACAGGAACTTCTTTTACAGAAAAAGTATAATGCATAATCATAAAACAAGATACATGAATATGCTTAGCAAACTCTCAACCACAAACAAATATTTTGAGAAAAGCATATCACTTTCAGGAGTACACACACACATTTAACACTTTGCCTAAATGTGTTAAATGTATTAAAAAAATATTCTTCGTTTAAAATTAAATTAAAGAGCTTCATGCTTGAAGTTTTATACATAAGTTGAATACCATAAAAAATGTTCAAATCAAACTAAAATATTTGTCATGCTTAAACAATTTTGTTTTTGTTACAATATTACTTTTATCACTATGTTTCTCATATTGGCTTCCACAAAATCAATTGTATGCTATATAATTTGTATGACACGTACAGAAAATAAAGAATCTTCAATAGCTGAGAGATAATTAAATGTAAAAATAATGGATTTGATCAATATTTGTCCCCCCCCCTTTAATTTTATTTTGCATAAAAATATCGACGGTGTTGATCAGAAACCTCCTGTGTCAAAAAAATGATAAATCCTTATTTTTGCATATTTATATTAATTGTACAGTCCTTGATATTCTGTTTCAAGGCTATATTCTAAATTATTTTATATTATTCACCTGTACTTTGAAATAATTGGAAATAATGTATATAAATATTTTCATTTACTGAATGATTTAATCAGATTTTTACGCCTACTATAAAAGTAATTTTTTTGACACATGAGGTTTCTGATTAACACTGTCAATATGTTATTAAGATGTCTTTGTGTAAGAGTACTTTAATTCCAGCCGATTTTTTGTCAGAGCTTTCTTTTAATAAAGTGTCACTTTTAAATAGATTACTACAACTGTGGCTAATTGATGTATAGAGTGTAACTCAATGTTAGAGGCTCTAATTTGGCTCATTAGGTTTTCAAGGTAAACAGACTAGAAATACATTCAAATTATAAATTTAAATCTTAACGATGTTGGAAAAAAAAAAAAAACAGAGATAAAATGTGGACTATAGCTAAGAGTATTAAAAATGAAATAAATAAATAATATTCGTACATCATAATCATTTAAAAAAAAATCATGATAAAAGAGCAATTAGAGTGAAAAAGTAATGTGCTTGCTGTTTAAAAGAGTTGTTTTTGTATATTACAACTCTTGGACAGAAACCAAGAAATATTCAATAAATAGGTGCTAGCCAAAAATATATCTTTATAGTAAATCATTCTAATTTTGATCCATGCCTATAATATTCAGTGATAAATCATAATGTTCTTCAGTAATATTACACATGTATACTGAGGGGGAAAATAGAGGAATAATTACACCATATAATTTTAGCAAATTATGCTCAAATAAATCTTGAAATTGCCTTATAAACTACAGTATTCTATTAAATAGTAATCCATGAATTATTAATGTTAAAATTACAAGAAAAATACCAGTGTTTTCCACTAGGCAAGGATATGAGGCTTTATTGATTTTTAAGGAGGAATTAGGTATTCACTACATTTAAAAGCCGGATGAGATAAGCGGTATTAAATGGCCCTGAAAAGTGTCATTTATGTCAATAAGAGGAAAACATTGTCTGATGTCCTAGAACTGCTACTGCAACTACTTGGAACCGAATCAAAAGCATATTTTTAAATGTAGGCTACTAGGTCTTACCTTGGATAAGGATTTGGCCATTTCGAATGTGCCTACAGTGTCCATATTCGAGGCGATCAAAGGGATCCCTTTGTAGGTCTGTTTGGAATTTCTAAAAGTAATTTCTCTGAAGAGGTCGACCTTAAAAAAAAATGTTGAAAACACCATTAAGAAATTGGAAAACACCCAGAATAAATAATTTTTAATTGTAATAGCGTACATCTGCACGGCTTTTAAGCGTGCTCCTTTTTGGGCGGAGTAAAACATCTTTAAAGTCAAGTTTGACTTCATATACTATATTAGGCATTGCTGCGAATGTTGCTATCTGTCAAACTAGCGGCGGCAGGTACCGCAGTGCTCTTTATAACCCTACGGGAGGTAATGCTGAAATCAATAACATTATTATTATCTTCATGTTATAAATCCATTTATTATTTAAAATTGCATTTCATCCTCTTTGACGCCGGAGCAATTTACCTTTGCGTGTCCTTTCAACGCTGATATACCATTTAATGGGAATCTCAAACGACGATCACTTAGATTAAACGTTTTCTGCGAAATGAAATGAGTAAAACGAACAGTCTTTTCTTAGGAGCGAAGCTGAAGCAAAACTGAAAAGACTAAAATCATTTGAAAGAGGGAGGTATTGGCCTTGCCAGTCTCCTCCCACAAATCGCCAATCGGCTCAATTGCCAATTTACAAATATATTGAATTTTCAACTTTCCGATATTAATATTACCTCAATATTTACCACTATTATCATCTGCTTATTTAATATTGCAGTCAAATAAACAGACTGTTTCGATTAATTAAAATATCTCTTAATAGCCTTCTTAAACAAGCTGCTAAGAAAAGAAGGGGGGGGGTATGCTATTCTAAAGTATTGGAATTTTATTTTAAAAATAATGAAATTTTCATTACTTACTTTTATTATTTCCTGTCACAATTATCGAACAGTTCCAGAAGTTATTAAAATGCCCAATCGCATAAGAAAAAACTTCGTGTTCAATTCTAGATAAGCCAAATGGCTACACTGAGGGAGGTAGTTTCTGTTATAATGTTGATTCAAACTGGGAGGTGAACTTTTGTTTTCAATGTTTTAAATTTTCTCAATAATCATTTATGTGTTGGTGTTAAGGAGGATTAGCAATGGCCAAGTCAAACCAAGGCGAGACGTCGATTACTTTGGATTCGTCGTCAGATGACAGTTCGCCACCTAGCTGGGACCCTATGCCTACTTCTCCAATAACTCCTGCAAATACTCCACAATGTCTCACAACCAACTCTCCTATTGATGGCCTTAGGGCTCAGGCTCAGCAGGCCAATGATCCAACCAGGTCACTTCACTTTGTACAGAGAGTTAAGAGGTTTGTCATTGTTTTGGTTTCCTGTCAAATTTTATTCGATAGATAAAAAGCTGTTTGCATTTAACTAATTTCTCTCGTAATGCCCTTTAATCAAACAAATAAACACATAAGTTTGAAATTAGAAGCTTCTGTAGTGATTGGTCGTAATCACTTGAGCCCTCATTGTAACAGGATTTAAATCATGGACATTTACTGCCTAAATACTTGTAAAATGCCCCAAATCGAAGACTGCATTTTAATAGTTCTTCAGATTTGACAATAGATGAATCTTCTATTCGAATATGTCCAAAGTTGAACATCTTTAATTTATACATTAGGTCTAACGTGATCTTATTCTGTAAAGCCTTATGTGCGAGGTTGTTTTATATTTCTATTCTCTTTCAAACAAGATATTATTAAAAAGAGTTATTTGTACGATTCATTGTCATCATAATTATATTGAAGCTTAATTTGTTTCTAATCCCAAATCATTTATGAAATTGGCTGCTCTGAAATAACTACTACTTTGCTGCATCATAAAGTGTTCTATCTCAATTATTGTTAATAAAGTTATTAAAATTCTCATTTTATACAGTATTGTGTAACTGTAATGTTAATGGAATCATTTTGCCATACACTTGAGGTTTTCACTATTAATCCTATGGTTATTACTAAGTTAGATATTAATAATAGGCTGTGAAGATTATATCATATTTGGACTGGAAAGGCATTCAGATGTGAAATATATATTTAGTTTGTGCAGTCTCTGGTTGACAGACATATTTTACACATATCTATTGTCTGTCTATTGAAATATATATTTATTATTTATAGTCATTTATTTGAGAGTAATTGCCTTTTTATTTTAAATATTTTTATTTGTTAATTGTATGAGACACAGTTTCAAAAATATGCAATTGTTGTTATCGCCTGGATGTCAACACATTTTTTGAAAGGTTAAATAGTGAATGAAACTACTTTCTACTGAAAAATTTTAAAAACAAACTCAATAAAGTTTTAATACGAAAATGATCCGAGAAAAGTGAAGAATCGCCAGAACAACACTCATTTCTCGAGATGTCTAGACTTATATTAGTATTGACTCATCTAAATTTTAAGATGCAGAAAATGGATGTCTCTTAAACAGGGAAACTAAGGTAGTTGAAGATAGATAATTAGCACAGGAACAATGAAGCAAACAAAATCTGAAAGTAAAATTGCTTCCATAAGCAACCTCTTTTATTGAAAAGGTTACGATCAGAATAAAAATAGTAATTCCATTCAGATATAATCACTCCTTCAATAGGAAATCTCATTAAGAATACCTGTATGTAGTACCTTTTGAGTAGACATTTGGGAAGAGACTTAAACAGACAACTATAGTTAACATTAGAATTTTAGCCATATCAAAGATGGAATTAGAGACAAAGATACTAATTATAATGTTTATCAAATAAATTGTCCATCCTGTGATAAATTATAATAGTATTGGAGAATCATTGCAAACGGGAGATATTTAAAACTGCATTTTAAAAACACCAATAAAGCCTTTATCGGCTCCAACTCAGGATTTTTATTTAGAAATTAAGTGTATATGATATATGCGGTGAGTAGTATGTCGTACTAGCCTCTGGCATATCTGCGTAGTTTACGCAGCCCCCGTGTGACCGACTTTTTATCTATCCCTTGGTAAGTTTACTTAGGACAAACAGGTAAGAAAATGGCTACTAGGATTGGCTAACAAGTAGAGGACCTTATAAGTAATAGGGTAAAAATGGTTGATTTAGCCAGGCATGAAATGCCTGTTCATTCAGAATCAAGTCAGCGGTGTCAAAATCCCTACTTAGAGAGCATAATCTGGCAAAAAGGTTAATACTATTTGCTTTAGAGATTGCTTGGTGTTAATAAAATAAATGGTGTCAACCTCCCAAATGTGTGGAAAGTAGCAATAATCAGGACTACCCAAATTATTGCCCAGTAGAAGGAGTCTTGAGAAGGAACATAGCTCCCAAACCAGCACTATTAATAAACAACATAATTATAATTTGGCGGACGAAGATGGTTATTGAAAAAGAAGTGAGGAAATCCCGACTACTGGAGCTACTAATACATTGATGATTGTACATCTTTCCCAGTGATTCAGTCTGAACGACAGAAGCTAGTCTTTTATTATATTGGAAAAGGGTATTTTGGGATTAGTTGTCAACAATGGGGGTAAAGTAGGTACTTATTAGTTATTGGGAGAACACTCATTTAAAGAGTATTATTAAATCATAATTAAAAGAAAATCGCTTTATTATTTAAAATAACACTTCTAGAATTTATAAATGACAAAATGGTTAATGAGTGGCCACTCATTATTTACAGATAAAATATTTACTGGTTCAAAAACATGTATCGTTATTTGCTGTTATTGCTATTGCTTTGGGCTGTTTATACTTGACTAGGTTGTCTTAGTCATTCTGTTACTTTTGTTATCAGAAAATGAGTGATCGTTTATTTAATCAACAGTTGGTGTTTATTATCACCACTTAGTCATCATTTGTTATTCCACCAGTTGGTTGCAGCTAGCTTGCAGAGTTGATGACTTAGGACGACCGCTTTATGCAGCTACTCTGCGACATCATCCAGTTTTGGGATTACTGTAATTTATAATTACATTTTGTCATTCAAATCTTCTAGAAGTGTTATTTCAATCAACCCATTGCTACCAACCCACACAAAACCCTTCTCTTTGGAGCCAAACACTCCAAATACCTTGTACTAATCGATTGAAAGGAAAAATAATTTTCTACAATAGTTTAAAGTAGGCATGGGCAACCTGTGATATGTTGCGGGCCAATTTTTATTGTGCAAATACATTCGTGGGCCTCTTTTAAAAGCAGTTGCTTTTTAATGTAACATTCATAGTTTTTAACGATAGACATCAGACATGAAATTATATGACAATGTAATTATATTATAATTTATTAAAATAACAAAATGAAATGAAAATAATAGGTACAACATTATAATTAAATTGTAAAATTTGAATTATTACAAACAAAGAAAGTTAAACAGGCATCGAAATCAATGAGACATTTGAGCTTGAATTTGGGAAATTAATCCATTGATATTTGGGTTAATTCCACTGATACAACGACAAAAACAAATTTTCCAAATTATTGTCAGTCAGCCTTGTACGATGTTTTGATTTATTAACTTTCATCAATGAAAAGAACTGTTGGCATTTATAAGTACTGCCAAACGCACAAATCTCTCCTCATCTTCCTCATTTGGAGTAAGTAGTGTAATATTTTTGTTTAATTGGGTTTTTCAAAATGTCTCGTGGGCCGGATCAAACCTTACCGCACGCCGGTGGTCGCCCAAGTATAGTTTAAAGTATAATACTTCAAATGAGTGTAATCACAGTATATTATTAATTTTTAGGACATAACACACTGAAAATAAATATTTAATGCTTATGTATGGAAAATGGTATAAAACCAATCTTATGTGATTTCATTGACTTCTTCATTGGGCTGAATGCTCTTCTTATCCGAACCAGTTTTCTACTATATCAGTCTTTTCATTTTTTAATATGATTTAATAATCACCTTTAAATGGGTGGCCTCCCGATAACTGGTAAGTACCGTATAGTTTAGTATTTGACTCATAGTGTTGATGCTAGAAGAGTTTTTTTTTTTAATCCAGACTTCACATTTCAAATGATTATAGTGTAATGTGTCTTTTATTTTTCAGAGATATGCTGGCCATTTATCACGACCCACCTCCTGGTATTTTTGTGATCCAAGACGAGCAAGATTTGACTCTGATTCATGCTTTAATCACGGGATCATTTGAAACGCCTTACGAGGGCGGTTTCTTTTATTTCATAGTCCGCTGTCCTCCAGACTATCCGATCAAGCCCCCCAAGGTCAAACTGATGACTACTGCTGGTGGAACCGTGAGGTTCAACCCGAATCTATACAAGTGTGGAAAAGTGTGCATTAGCATTCTCGGGTAAGCCAAAATTTATTTATTTTAATTGTAATGAAATTATTATTATTTTTTTTTTATCTGAGAGAAGTATTTCCCCTTCCGTTGATATTTAGGCCAATAATTTACCATCGAGCTACAGGTAGTACTACCAACCCACACTAAACCCTTCTCTTTAGAGTCAAACACTTTAAATACCTTGTACTAATCGATTGAATGGGAACAATCATTTTCAATAATGGTTTAAAGCAAGCCTGGGCAACCTTTGACATGTTGTGGGCCAAACTTTAGTCTGCAAATACATTCGCTGGCCTCTTTTTCAAGTAGTGTTCATAATTTTTAACGATAGATATCAAACATGAAATTATAATGACATTGTAATTATTAATACTTATTACTTCTTCTTCTTCGTAAGAAAATTCTTTACGTCTTTGTATCAGTAGAATTAATGCAAATATCGATGGATTAATTTCCCAAATTTAAGCTCAAATGTCTCTTTGATTTCGGTGTCGCTATTTAACTTTTGTTGTTTGTAATAATTCCAGATTTTATGATTTAATTATAATGTTGTGCCTATTTTTTTAATTTTATTTTGTTATTTTAATAGATTGTATTATAATTACGTTGTCGTATAATTTCATGTCTGATACTATTGTTAAAAATGATGAACACTACTTTAAAATGCACTACTTTTAAAAGTGGTCCACAAACATATTTGGACATTAAAGTTTGGCCCATCACATGTCAAAGGTTGGCCATACCTGCTTTAAAGTATATAATACTCCTATCAAGTATAATCACAGTATTTTATTTATTTTTAGGACACAATACACTGTAAATAAATATATAATGCTTGTGTTACCTGAAAAATACCTTAACTTAAGCTTATACCTTCAGTAAATCCCACTCCTACTCATGTCATATTAACAATAAGGCGTTAGTTATCTCATGAACCACTTTTATTGGAGGCTTAAATACCAAATTTTATTTCATTGAACTTTTACTTTGTGAGGTACTTGTAAATACATTGTTTTGAATACATTATTTAAAATTTTACGTCCTTAACTTGAAAATGTTTATTTGATCTATACCACCAAGGAAAAGGGAAGGGGACAAGTTGTTTAGAGGAGGAAGAAATTAGAAAATTCATAATATCTTAGTTACTGTGAGTCGTATTGAAAAATGCTATAGAACCAATCTTGTTAAATTATTTATACTCAAAAATTGTTGTTAGGCCCATTTTAGCAGATTTCTCTCGAGGGAAATCAGCTATTGAGGTTGTACTGATAAAGCGATTTTAGAAAAATGTCCTCATATGTCGTCCATCGATCCTACCTGGGAGTTGACCTCAATAATGAGGTCTGTTCAAAATTGTTTGTACATTATATATATCTGTCAGATCTAGCAGTCACAACTTTTGTTTGATTGTTATCAAACTCTATATTTAATCATTTTATGTAAAAAGAAATTTGAAGTTCGTTAATGACAGAAATTATACCAGTGGGAAGGGTGAGGATTTTGAAAATTTGAAATATCTCTGTAATTATAAGTCGAATCCAAATGTACATAACCAATATTTTTGAAAATTAAATTACCTATGGATGTTGTTATACAGGTTATTTCTCTATCTTAAATATTAACCGAGATATTTGTTATTTTTTAATTTTCAGTCTTCAATAGACTCCCCTTTGTCATCACACATTATGAGTAAGCCAACATATCTTGAACCATCATATTACAGCTGAAATACTAAATATTGTGTTCAACAAATCTAGATGAGATACATGGAAGCACGTTGTTTATGACCCCCTCTCCCCTATATTTTGTTCTTGGATTACTAAAATTAGAGTTATTGAGCTAAAAATAATTCTGGTTCATTGTAAATTGCAGCAATAGATATGTGAAATAGTTTGCAATAAAATTTATATGTTTTATTAAGTTGTAATTAAGTAATTAATTTTTTTTGTTCAGGCCAAGAGTATTTCTATCTTTTAGCTGTGAGAGGTTGGCTGACCTGTTTGTTTACAATTCAGACGCTTCCTGTTGTAGTTAATCAAAATGTAAATTTACTGAAGTATTTCTCATTTGCATTTGTATTTGTTCACTTAATATTTACAGTGGAGTTACATGTGAAAGTACTTAGATTTATGAATTGTAAAACTTCATGTGGGAAGTCTGCTTAGTTTACGCAGCCCCTGTGTGAGAGATTTTTATTGTGCCTCAAATATCGAGCGAGTTATTCACTTTTTCCTGTTTTCAGCCTTCACTACCTCTCCACTTCTACTTATCGGATTTTTACTTAGAAATATAAAATATATTGTGAGATGAGATCAGTAGTGTGTTACACCTGCATGTGGGAAATCTGTTTGGTTTACGCAGCCCCTGTGTAACAGAACTTTATTGTATTCTAAGTAGCTCGGATTCAAATTAACAATAAAATATTTAAATTTTAGAACTTGGCCTGGTCCGGCTTGGAGCCCTGCTCTTACTATTTCGTCGGTTTTAATTTCAATTCAGAGCCTCCTCACTGAGAAGCCATACCACAATGAGCCAGGATTTGAAAGGGTAAGGTAACACTTTTTTTTATATTTTACTTCCAGGTTTAGAGAGAAGATATATCGAACATCCTCAATAAGGGAGCTGCTTAATTAGGCTATTTTCATTGATCTGCAGTTATTACAGCTGCATTGTGTTATTTTAGCAGATTTTCCTTAAGGGAGATCAGCTATTGAGGTGGTGCTCATGACATGATTTTTGAAAAATTTCCTCAAATGTCCATCGATCCTAACCAGGAGATAAAATGAAGTCCGTTCAAAACAATATATTTATTTGCTTTTAATGCTCTAGCAGTTGAAATTTTGGTTTGATCATTCTAACCTCCACATTTAAACGTTTCATGTAAAAATCAGGGGTGTTTAGAGGGGGGGGATTTCCAAAATTCAAAATATCTACTATTATATGTCAGATTGAAAAAGTGTATGGTTCAAATTTTATAGAAAATTAAGTGTTCTACATGGTGGTCCACAAGAAATGGACGGTTTTAAAATAGTAATTACTCTGTTAGTTTTGAAGACAGACACATTTTATTTACACAAAAATAAAGCTGAATTTATGCCATTTCTAAAAAATACATTACTTTATTTTTTAAAATAACATCACTTAAATGGCGGCCATTTTCACGAACACATATTTTATGTCTTTCTTGAAGATTGACTTCCAACCTTCTTAATAGCTCGTCATTGATTAGAGCGATTTGGTTTCGTATTGCCATCTTCAGTGCTTCCAGAGTGCGTGGCTTTTCTTTGTAGACATGAGCGGTGATCTTTCATCTACAGCAGCATAACGGCGACTGAATGACAGGCAGTGGAGAGTCGAGTGACCTTGACGGTGCGTTTCCCCCTCTACCAGCCGCCAAGTACTGCGCGATTCAAAACTGTCCGTTTCCCGTGGGCCATCCCTTATAAATGTTATCCTATACATTTTTCCTGTATCATGAATATTAACCGAGATATTTGGATTTTATAGTTTTCAAATTTCAGCAAACCTCTACTCCTACTCATGTCATATTAACAATAAGCTGTTATATCATGAACCGTTTCATTGCAAGGTTAAATACCAAATATTGTTTCTATTGAACTGACGTTATCAATTGAGATTTTTGGTTCTTTTCTAATGTTTATTTGATTTATACCATACTTGATATCTAACTATTTCATTCAGCACTAAAGATCGTATTTATTATTGACTGAAATTGGACATGGAATAGTGGGGGGGGGGGTTAGAGGGAACGGGGATATGATAATTCAAAATAATAAATTTCTGTAGTTGATGTGGTATTTATCTTCAATCTGGCACCTGATATTCAATAATATATTGATACGTTGTACTGTCCATGCAGTGCTCCTAATGGCGACATCTTTAACTGGGCATTTACCGAGGTTATTTGAAAACATTTTGTATACTTTAGCATTATTGTTACGTCTTTTTTGTTATATACTACAATTATATAAATTTGAGTTGAACTAAATTTCATCCTATCCTTAATAGAATCAATAGACATTTGAAAATTGTGATATTTCCAATGTAAATAGCTGGTTTCCCACTAGGTAAAATTGGCTAAATCAAAGCATGAGCACTATTTTCCCATGTAAATTCAAATAACGAATGTAATCAATGAAAGTTTTGTCTGTTGAATTAGAATTCTATTAAGTTTGGAATGTGATTTTATCTCATGAAATTTGGATTATTTTTAACTTTTAATAATTTAAACTAGCTTATCTAATTATTTATTTGATCTCTATACCTTATATATTTGACTTTTTGTCTTTTATTTTATTTATACATGCAATGAATTTTTCTTTAGGAAAGGTATCCCGGAGACAGCAAGAGGTACAATGAAATTATCCAGCATGAAACTATTCGGGTTGCTGTCTGTGGAATGATTGACAATGACTATGGCCTCACGGTAAATATATTAGTTCAACATATGCACGGCTTTAATAAAATAGATCATTTATTTTTATTCCCTGATATGAAGTAGAGGGAGTATTATAATTTTGAAAAACTTTGGTTTTCATAATTCAACAAAATTTTCAATTTTAACTCTCCTTGGATGTTTTGACTAGTTTGAAGTATGTATTTGTGGGTCCGTGCATGTGTGCATGCATATATATATATATATATATATATATATATATATATATATATATATATATATATACTAGCTCAAATACCCGGCTTCGCCCGGGAATTGATTTGAGGCTGAATGGTGATGGTATTTTTTTTGGCAAGGCTTTACTTCGCACAATATTTTGACATTTACCCGTCCCAGTGTTTAGGGTTAATACCCGTTATTGGCATTTGTTAATAATAAAATTAATTTTTTATGTGTCTTCACTGTCCTCCAAATTGTCATATTTCCCGTCTCCTGTGCATTATGCATAGATTTCAGCTATTAAGGACAAAATATTAACATTGATTTGAATTAATTTTTCCAGGTGAGGAACCTAATAGTTCAAATAGGAATGAATTGTTGAGCATATCAATAATAGCGCAAATTACTTGCTCCACACATTGTTCCTGGAGAAATGTATTAAACAAAAGTTAATCTAAATAACAAAGTGAACAACTTTTGTTATGTGCATGTTTGTCGAAAAACAAATAGACAATGAAATATTGCGACTTTTTATTTCAGGTCTCCTTATAACCCCCACTCCTGTTCTGACCTAAACATTTTAATATAGCTTATAATCATGGAAGAATTAATGCTAATTGTTAAGTTCGGTTCAATCGTTAGCGCCCAATAAAATATTTGACTCCCGCTTTAGTTTATAGTGTATATCTCGTTTATACATTGTTAAAAGACAAAAATGAATATGAGGCGCCCCGGACGGAGCATGTAGATAACTTCATGTTCTCTTCCCCGAGGCAGCTCAATGCCATTCTGCATCGCACCAAGGAAAGTAAATTCCCTGGCTTGGATGGGATACAATACGTACTCCTTCCACATAACTCCTTATCCTATCTCAACCATCTCCCAAATTACTGCTTCTGTCCCCCCACTTCCCCTCCAGATGGAAACATGTGATCGTGGTACCCCTCCTCAAACCCTGTAAAAATGGCTCGTCTCCCGACCACTACCGACCCATCAGCCTCCTCCCACATATCCCCAAAGTGATGGAGAAGATAGTTCACTGGTACTTTGTGGACTTCTGCATTCTCATCCCATGGTAACGGCTGAAATCGGACCAGGGGGAGGGGGGGTTTAGAGGGGGAGAATTTTGAAAATTTGAAATATCTCCGTTACTATACTTAGGATCGAAGAATGTATAGAACCGATCTTATTGCAAACTAAATGTACTATAAATGTTGTTCTTCGCATATCTTCTGTATAATGAGAATTAACCACTCTCAGTAAACCCCCCACTCCTACTCGTGTCATTAATAATAAGCTGTTATATCATGGACCACTTCATTACAAGGTTAAATACCAAGTATTGTTTTCAACAAACCATTATTATATGAGATAAATACAAATACATTCTACTGATCCTCCCTCCCTCTCCTTTTGTTCTTGGATTACTAAAATCTGAGTTATTGATATAAAAATTATTCTGATACATTACAAATTCCTTCAGTAGCTACAGTAAATAGTTTTAAATAAAATTAATATGTTATATTCAGATATATTTCATTAATTATTCTTCTTTCTGGTCTAGAATAATTCTATCTATTCAGTGCTCTGATGTTGGCTGCCCTGATTGTTTACAATTCAGGTGCTTTTTGTTGTAGATGTTAACTTGTAAATTGACTGAAAGATTTATTATTACTTTTTGTATTTATGCGCTTAACATTCACGATGGTGTTAGCAGTATGTAGATTTATCTGTTGTAAATCTTCCCGTGAGAAATCTGCTTAGTTTACACAGCCCTTATGTGACGGAGTTTTTAATATAACATCAATTATATTATATTATAAGAGTCATCCTCATTTACATAATTTTAGTCAATTGAAATCAGGACTTATACAACGAAATTAACAGTGGACATATATCGGGTGTCTCTTATATGTGGGCCACAATTGAAATTCTTTTAAACCGTTAGAGGTATCACAAAATTGCAAATTTCTAAAGTTGTAGCTCTCATCAAAACCTTTCAGATTTGTCATTTATTAATTCCAAAACATTTAGTTTTAAGCGCCTGCTCGAATGCCAGTGTTTCCTCTTTACCCCCAATTTTTGAACATTTTTTGTATTTACTCAAAAAATAAAGAAATATAATCATTTTTATTTTACTAGTAAGTAAGTTTTATTTTAGTGATAAAATTTAAGCCAAAGTCATATCTTTATGACTTAATAAATGATGCATCTGAAAGGTTTTGATGAGTGCTACAACTTTGGTCCATTGCAATTTTGCGATATCTCTAATGGTTTAAAAGATATTTCAATTGTAGCTAGAATATACAGGACACACTCTGTATATTCAGAAATTAGAATATTTATGTGTAAATGTAAACGAGCATTAAGACTATGAAACTGTATACCATTTTGTCTAAAACTTCTGCTTATGTCTCTCAATCATAACAGTTAAAAAATGCAAAATAAATAAACACATTTAAAATGAAATTTGTGAGACAAAATGCCAAAAATAAAATTCTATTCTACATGTTGACTAATTTATAGGCCTTTATTGTTCAGGGTGGACTATATTATATTGGTATGTCTATCTATTATCTTTTCATGCAAAGCCTGCTTGATATAATATTTTTTTATTATTTATTTCCCAGATTCCACAGCCACTTGTCGAAGCAATGAACCAAAGTTTCCTACAGTTTTATGAATATTATGAAAGTACAGTGAAAGCCAAAATGCACCTCACTGGAAATACGATGCAGGTATTTATCTATTTTCTTATGTCTATTTTTCAATTATTATATTGTTACCGATTTAACCCTGAGGCTGGTGCTACAAGCTGATTTATCAGTCAGGTGTTTCTGTGCTAGGAGTGCTATGGATAAATGTTTGTTTGATCATTACCAAACTTCATATTTAATTGTTTTACGTTAAAGGGAAGATCAAGTTCATTAATGACTGAAGTGGGCGAGGGTGGGTTTAGAGGGGGGGATTTGGAAAAATCGAAATATCTCCGTATCAGTAGAAAACAAATATAAGGATTTTAGGTCAAAAAGACGAGTTAAATATTGTAAGCTAGGGCGACTCATCATCACTCAGCAAACATCCTTCCATCATTGAGCAGGCCTTTCTTATTTAAACTAGCAAGCATATAATTATGGATCCTAAACAACAAATATTTTTTTCTGTAATCGTTGAATAATGGTAACATTACTAGACTGAAATGAGTGAAGAAAGTAAAACATTTTGCACAAGTGAAGAAAGTGAATTGCCTTCTTAATTAGTAATAAGTATAAATTAAAAAATAATTTGAAGTTGGAAATTAAATGCTTTTAAATGTTTCTTAACATTGTAAGAATTTATTTTAACAAAATAAATTGAAATGTGAATGAATTATTGGTGAAAATAATCAATATATTTTAAAATTTAAATATAATAATAATTACCTTCCTTGTTTATAACCTGCACTTGTTTATAACTGCACTACTTCACAATCATCACTAGTTGTTTTATAACTATGCTTATAACCTTTCACAACCATGCTTATAACCTACCAACAACATACCATAATCTTCACAACATCCTAATTTTGTTCATATTCTGGTTAGATCTGATCTTGTATTACACGATTACAGAAAAAATTTAATATTACATTCGTGACGAAAGTAGAATTTACAACTCTCGTGAAATTACCAGACTCGCTTCGCTCGTGTGGGTAAACGTTTCACTCAAGTTGTAAAATGATCTACTTTCGTCACTTGTATAATAAATAACTATTTCCTAAGCTATTTGTTGTGACTGTAGAGTTTGTGCGAGTGAAAGTTTGGCTCTTTTTGAAAGGGGTTTAAAAGCAATATGAATGTGCTTTGGCAAGCAATCTCTAGAGAAACTTCAAATGCAATCATCCCCTCAGAGAATTGAGCTGTGAGGTTATAATTATGATGCGATTGTCGAAAAATGTCTTCAAATTTCCATCGTTTCTGCCCATGAGATGATGAAAATGAGGTCAAAAATATAATTAAAAAATATATATCGGGATGACTAACGATTATGACTCTCTTAGATCCCGTCTACATGAAGGCTGGCATCGTGGACTGGCTACAGACCCTCCGGTAAAATAAAATTTGGGACTCTCATTTGTGAATTATATGTGTGTTTAGGCCTTATAGATCTATATTAATCAATTGATTGATTGAATCTATAAGAACATGTGCACTTCAATATATGTCTATACCTTTTCATTTCACCCAATTGATTTTTCCAATAAAGATAAGGGTGAATAAAAAAAAAAAACAGTATTAACACACTTATAAAATAAATAATTTTATGTACTACTTTATCATTGTCATGTATTCAATATATTAGACATAAGAATAGAGAGAGAGTGTGTTTTATTTTATTAATATTTAAAAACAGAGAGATAGGAATTGTAATACCCTGAAGATCCTGCTGAGGCTGGCTCGTTTCGAGGAAATGTCTTGTTTGTATTTATTCCGCATATCACTACACTTTCCATCCCCATAATACGACTACTCATACTGTTTTGAAAAGATTCCATGTTGGCTTCTAGACAAGTGCACTTTGTCCCCTTGAAGTTTCCCATTCAGGGACCTTGAAATGTCAGATAGATGTGTCTCATCCGACGACTGCCCATTCAACATGTACTGGGAGTTTATTCACTGCTTGCAAGTTCCATGCTTTTAGCAGATTTCCCTCAAGGGAAATGAGCTATTGAGGTTGTACTCATGACGTGATTTCAAAAAATTTTCCCTGTGTGACAGACTTTTCTTTGTATACTTGCACCTTCCTTTTTTTTTTTTTGTGAAACATTAAAAATATAGCTATGGACATTGCAAGAAGTCTTGTATTATTTACACCCATACTACACAGTAATACAGTATGTGTTGCCAATAAAACTACAATGATTCTAAGCAATAGACTGCCAGAGAAGGAAATTCATATTAAAACACCCCTCTCTCCTCACATACCGTGACCTCTATTTCGTCTGTTCTTTTTACAACAGAAAATTCTTTAAGTTGTGTTGTTTGTTAAGTCCAGTGTGCCAAATGTTTATTCCATACATGAGGGAAGGAAGGATAGCACCTTTATATAATACGTGTAATGCGTCTGATTTCAGTCTCCAGGTGTTTCTTGCTGCTATAGATAATGTGTTGATGAGTTTCAATAATCGTTCTTGTAGTTTGTCTATATGAGTATTCCAGTTAATTTTACTGTCAAAGAATATAACTAGATATTTTATATAATTTACATTTTTTATGTCTTGTCCTTGAATATGTATATGCAATGGTGGGCGTGATTTTTTATTACCAAAAATAATGTATGAAGATTTTTGAAGATTAAAATATAGTTTATGTAAATGTGTCCATTTTTCTACGATGTCTGTAATAATGTTAATATACACCTGCAGTTGTTCAAGTAGTATAGATGTTATCAGGATAATGATGTCGTCTGCAAAAGCTAGTATCTCAGCATTATTTGGTAATCTATAATGTAGTAAAACATTTACTATGAGATTCCATAATAATGGTGGGATTCCCGACCCTTGCAGTGTGCCTTGTATTTGTCATTTATGCAATTTAATGTTTGGTGTGATGATGTATGATGTTCTGTCATATAAATAGTTATTGATTAATTTATATATATTATTGGGATAGTCCAGTTGTTGGTGCATGCAAAATTGATGGCCACCAAGCATTATCAAAAGCACCATTAATATCCAGTGAATTTAGAATAGTGTGTGAATTATTATGTTTTGAGGTGGTAATAAAATCTGTTACATGTTGCAATGCTCGTCGATTTTTTAGGTTTGAATCCAAACTGATTATCATGCATTAATGATTTTGAATATAAATAATATGACAATCTTGAATTTATAATTTTTTCTAAAACTTTTCCACCAGTTGGGATTAACAAAATTGGCCTAATAGATGAAATTTCACATTTAAAGTCCGATGAAACTTTTTGAAAATCGCATCATATGCACAACCTCAGTAGCTGAAAAAAAGAGGAATTAAAAAAAAAATAATGATGGGAAGAGTTGCAAACCTTAATAAATTTTTAAAATATTGTTTCAGGACCCATTTGGCGAGCAGAGAGGAGTTTTTAACTACAAGAACCTCCTGACAAGATTGGAGACGATCTACAATAGGCTGAAACCGAAGGACTCTAGCTCTAGTTCTAGCTGTAGCCCGGAAAGCGATTGAGAGTTCGTAAGATTCTAGTTAAATTCAATGCTAAATTCACAAATTGCTTATACGCATTGGAAGATTTCCCACACCGATCGTACACTTGTGGAACCGTGATAAGCTTTCCTACCTACTCTCATCTTGACTGAATAGTGAATAAAAAGCTTTCTTTTTTTCTCTCGTTCAGTGATTCTATTATTAATTTAAAAAAAAAAAAATGTGTATAAATATCTAGAGAAATGTATTTTTTTCCAATGTAAAGTACAAACTTCAAAATGTATCATAATTAAAGTGTACATATATATAGAAAGAGTATTTTATGATTAAAACTTTTTAGCCAGTTACCTTTTAATTTACTTATTGTTTCAAAATAGTTTTGTATATTTTATATATTTTGTTGCACTATTTGTAAAAAAAAAGTTTGTATAAGTTTTGAATTATAATAGAACTTTATTGTACCTTCCGTGAGTCGGTGCTAAATTTTATCGTATATTATTTTGTAAAATTTAATTTTGTCTTTCTATTAGATGTAGGCGATCCATCGTAAAAATTGTACTTAATGCTATAGCAAATTGTCTTTAAATGAATCTTAGTTCTTATAGATAAAGAGACAAGAAAATGTTTTATATATCTATGTTAATAAATCAAAAGTTTAGTAATATAAGATAATATCACACTGCCAATATAGAAAGAAAAAAAATATGTATAGCCATTTTAAATTAAAAATGGAGAACCATTATTATTAATTGAATAGACTCTCTCTTATCTGGTATCAAAACAGGAAGAAACCGTATATTAAGTAAAAAAAAAGAATTCTTACAAACAATGTATATGTATTCAATATTTTTAACTACGCGTTTTAACAAGAATTAGAGGAAAATGTCTTTATTAAAAGTAATAAATAATTAAATACTGCTACAAATGAAAAAAATTCTGTTTGAAGTTCAGATGAATAGAAATTTATCTAACATTGAATTAGGATCAATTTGGAAGATCTAACATTTCAAAAAGGTACTTATCATTTTTTTAAACATTTTCTCTGAATACTGGCACCAAGTTTAATAAAGAAAATAAAATTTATTTGAAGTATATACCACAATGACATGTTTTAACTATTTCATTGTATTATAAAATTGACCAAAGTAAGAATAATAAATTTTACTGAAACTCCATATCCTCTATGCGAGAGTGGATGGACGTTCAAAATCCTCTTAAACACACGTTAAAAAATTGGTACAATTATTTAGTGACGAAATTCATTAAATAACGTCCTAAAATCCCACCCAGGCTAGAAAAGGGTGGTAACCCAGTAGATAACCCGTCTCGATTAGCCTAAGTTGCAAAAAGTGGACGTTAATAAATAATAATAATAATAAAATGGTACAAACTAGGCTTACTTGATATATAATTATTATTAAAATTTAGTCTTTGAAATTATATAAAATCACAAAATCTTTGGACCAGTTGAAAATTTACCTCTCTATTTCTACTTGAATTAAGTTACTGGTTCTAGACCATTATTGTTATTCATTAACGTCCACTTTTTGCAACTAAAGCTAATTGGGACGGGTTATCTACAGGTTACCACTCTTTTCTAGCCAAGGTGGGACTAAGGATGTTATTTAAAGAATTCTGTCACTAAATAATTTCTTTTTCCCAGGCGAGAATCAAGCACTCCACTCTAGGTTTACCATGTGAGATTAAGGTCAACGCTTTGACTCACATAAATAGCCTTAGCCCCTTCTAGGCGATAGGATCGTGCAAAGTAATCTTGTTGAAGTTTCACTAATGATTGTCTTGATGAAATAACAAAAATGAAAACTAGCTTGGAGGCCAATATTCTTTAATGTTGAGTCATCATTTTTTCAACAAGCTCTTTCACACCAATAGGAGTCTAGCAAAGACTTATGGCTTCCACATTCTCGTATATTTTGTCATTTTGCACTAGGCTCCATTCTGGGTATGAACTCCAGTAATAGGTCCCAAAGGGGAACTCTGCCTTTACAAAAATAAATCTTCAGCCTGGATCTTCTTCTGGAAGACTTCATCCTGCCGTGTAGGAGTCCAAGTGCTTGTAGAGCAGTAATTATAACTCTAGTAGCTGATAAAAATTCACTTAATTTAAACACATTTATTTCTAACAATTGAGTGAGAACACCACATTTCTAAGATAAACAACCTGCCTTAAAAAAGATATGTTGGTGTCACGTTGTATTATGTCCAGTATCAAAAATAACAGATTTACATATCAAAAATAATATGTGATTTAAGTAAAAAAGACACTTAATTTGTTTCCTCTCAAAATCTTAAAACTGATTATAATGAAGGGAATATAACGTTTTTGATGCAGTTATCCCTCCTTAAAGGGGAAATTTCTGAGAAGAAAATGACCGAAAGTGAGCAATTTTGGAATTTAAAAGTTTCATTGAGTGCTTTCCTATGATGTATTCGGAATAGGGAGGCACCCCCTCTCCCCATATTTGTGTCTCATTCATTGGAGGACTAGACAAATTTTGTGGAAGCGAGCCAAGAATTGCAGTGTCAAATACGAATAGAATTTCATAAGTTTATGCCATCATTATTCTTCTTATTCTGGACCCAATGTTTTTTATATATTCTTCATATTTTATGGCAAGGGTCACCAATAAAAAACATTTTTTTCCGATGCGAACTTTATTGAAACTGCTCTAAATGTTTCGTGGCTTAGTTGCCACCTCTTAAGGCCAAGAGTATTTCTGCAATGCTCTTTTCCCTCTTAGATTCGTCGCGACTGTTCTCACTAGTATCAACTACCTCCTGAGTGAGGACAGTCAGAACGAATGTAAGAGGAAACGAGCACTTCAGAAATGGATAGCCCTTGAAGAGGGCAAATGGTCGAAACTAAATTATGTAAAGAAATGTTATTTTTGGTATGCTTGCACCTTTACAAAACGTAATCAATGAAACAAAAATAAAGAAGAATAGCTCATTTTGGAGAAATAAATAAACATTATAAAAACCACAGCATCATTTTTCCAAGCAAATTGATAAATATATATATATATATGTATGTTACATAGTCTCGTGAATTGTACATATAAGTTGAATAACTGATATTTAAACAAAAAAATGTTTAATTATTATCTCATAGGGAACTTTGTGAGCGTATTTAGGTGAATAAGTGTTATACGGATTTTATAAGTTCTGTACCATTTGTTTTTCTTAAATAAGTTCACAAGGGTTATGCTGTCAATATGGTTTTAGAAAATATTAATAATTATGCAATTGGGAATGTCACACTAAAGTAAGTCAGTTGGTGAGAGCTGTAGCAGTAGATGTAAGAGCATGCACAGCCCACAACAGTGCTGCATTTAATCCATGCACAATTTAGTTTGGGGAAAAGAATTTATAAATTCTGAGATGCTCTTTTTAAAGTTGATTTCCATTTCCTCACGTTTAATATAAATCTACTGCAAAAATCTTGGCACATGATGTCTTGTGGGAGGTCTTGTTTAATAACCTTCAGAATCAAAATGAGAGAATGCTTATAAGCCCAAGATAATTAGTAGGACCTTTGATTATGATGTTCATGGATATTGTTATAGAATAAGACAATTTGAACAACTGCTGAAGAGTTGGATAAATGGCTCATGATATAACTAAAATATCCGATACATTCCTGAAGGGCCAACAAGTGGGGGCAAACAGATAGAAACTCCTGTCAAGTTCTTATACACACTCCTTAACAATGTTCTGTACAGACAATCTCATATTTGATGCCAGATAAGGGAAGGGACTATTTTATTCTACATAATTGTCAAATTATTGGATTTGTTAGAGAATCTTGTATATTTAGTTTAGATGTTACTAATTTAGAAATGAGCAATATTCAGCAATATATTTTCATACGCCTTGTAAAAAAAATAAAATAAAAAAATAAAAAGTTGTAATATATTTAGTTACAATTAGTTATATTGTTATTCATTCCATTTTATATTATGGAGACATTATGTCCATACAAGTTATTTTGGTTTCTGTAATATGCCTAATAAAGCCTTACAATCATTTTGAGTTTCATCTATTACTTTATTTCTTCCTTACCTACCACTTTTGTAATTATGCAAGAGATGAGTCTTCTCTTCCATTTTAAAATATTTCCCTCAGAGGAAATCAGCGATTGGGGTTGTACTGATGAACAATTTTGAAACATTTCACAAATGACGGGAATGAGGTAAGTTCAACATTGTACAAATATATGCGCAAAGGTGTATATATATGTATATATATATATATATATATATATATATATATATATATATATATATATATATATATATACTAGTAAGTTACCTGGCTTCGGCTGGGAATTCATTTGAGGCTGAAAGGTGATGGTATATTTTTGGCAAAGCTTGACATTGCACAATATTTTGACATTTCCCACTACCAGTGTTTAGGGTTTATACCCGTCGTTGCTGTGAATTTGTTAATAATACAATTATTTGTTATATAAGGCTTCATTGTCCTCAATATTTCTATATTTATAAAACTGTTTGTTCATATAGTTTTCACGTTTTAATCAAATAAATTATTAAATACACTTAGGAAAAACTGGTGTTTAATGTTTGGAAGACGAGAAGGTGGGTGGCAGTATGCTTTACTTGGTGCAACCTGTTACTGATGTTAAAAAAATAACATAGATTTGAATTATTAAGGATAAAATATTAAAATAGGTTTGAATTAATTTATCCTGGTGAAGTACCTGTTAGTTCATATTGGAAAGAATTGTTGAGCATATCAATATTTCTGTGCAAATTACTTGCTTAATACATTGTTATACCAAAAGATGTTTAAAACAAAAGTTACTTTTAATGTCACAAAAAAAAAAAACATCTTTTTTTATGTGCGCATTTGCCTTAAAACAAATAGAAAATGAAATATCGTGAATATTTATTTCAGGCTTCTCTTATAACCCCCACTCCCGTTCGAACCTAAAAATTTTAATATAGCTTTTAATTATGGAAGAATTAATGCTAATTCACATATCGAGTTTTGTTAAGTTCGGTAAAATCGTTAGTGCCCGATAAAATTGTTGGCTTCTACATTAGCTTTTAGTGTATATCTTGTTTATACTTTGTTATACAACAAAAGTGAATATAACAAAATAAACAACTTTTTTCTTATGCATATTTGCCAAAAAAGGAATACGAAAAGAAATTTCGTCTTAGAGAATATTAATATAGCCTAAAGTCTAAGTTGCGTTTGTAGTAATATACATACCAAGTTTCATAAAATTTAGTTTAGCCATTTATGCAGAAATAAACAGACACCAAAGCTCCAAATTCCAGATATCGTGTATATGACATTTTTTTTTTTTTTTTTATCCTCATAGTAACCCTGTGAGGAGTTATTTATTTGAATACATGTTCCATTGCCACATGGCATATTACATGTATGATTATGTTTAAGTACATCATTATTTTACATCATATATTTGTTTATCAACTATCTACTCAAATATTATATTCAAGAAATAAAATAAAATACAATATTAAAATAAGTATGGTAATTACAAACAAAATTAATAAATAAAATGAAAAAGTATCAATTAAACTCAACGATGTTTAATTTGCGAGTCTATGTAAGGTAAATATATTGAACTATGATTCCCATTCCTCACAATTAACTTTACATTCTAATGTATTTTTGCTACATCCTTATCTGTACTTTTGATAAACTTTATAAGTTCTTTATTATATTTGTAAATATAATATGAGGTGGTTCTGGCCAATTACCTCCTTTTAAAATTATGTTCATTATTAAATTTGATCTATTTTGATTAAATGTTGTGCAGTCATACAGTATATGTAAAAACGTTTGTGTTGTCAGTGAGTCGCAAGTACATTTATTATTGTCTTGAATTTTAAATCTTGTTAAATAATGTCCTGCCTGTCCATGTTCCGGTAGAAATTGTGTGCATTTGTGATAGTGACTCTTAATTGTGTGGTAGATGTTGTTAGTTATATTTGGTATGTATTGATGTAAGCTGGAAGATTTGTTACATGTCGTCCATTCTCTGTTCCACTTATGTATTGTGTCGGTACGTAAGTCTTTTTTAACGTATGAGAGTGGCATGAGGGCGAATTCTGGGTTTATTTTTGTATCCTGGGCTGCTTCCTTTGCTAAAGTGTCGGCTTGTTTCTTTCCAATATTTCCTGAATGGGCTTTTACCCAGTCTATGTGTATGTCTAGGTTTAAGTGTATAATTTCTAGAATAATAATAAGTGTCTATGGTATGTGAAACAAAAAAGTAAAAAAAAAGTCACTGTACAGACAGAGGTTACAAGCTTAAATATATATCTTAATATATATAAATCTCCTGTCACGATGTTTGTCCGGGATGGACTCCTAAACTACTTAACCGATTTTAAATTAAATTGGCACACCGTGAGCAGTCTGGTCCAACTTGAGAGATAGGTTATATTAATTTTCTCTGAGACGAACAGGAGTGGGGGATATAAAGGAGGCCTGAAATTAAAAGTCGTGATATTTCGTTTTCTATTGGTTTTTTTCGCAAATATGCACATAACAAAAGTTGTTTATTTTGTTATTTAGAGTAACGTTTGTTATATGCACTTTTGGCGTATACGGAAGCATAAATGAGTTATACGCTATAAACTAAAGCGGGAGTCAACAATATTATTTGGGACAAAAGACCCAACCGAAATAAATAAAACTCGGTATGTGTATTAGCACTAACGCTTTCATTATAAGAAGCCATACCAACATTTCTAGGGACGGGCAGGAGTGGGGGTTTTAAGGGAAGCCAGAAATTAAAAATAGCGATATTTCGTTTCCTATTGGTTTATCGGCAAATATGAACATAACAAAAGTTGTTTATTTTGCTATTTAGAGTAACTTTTGTCATATAAACTTTTTTTCGTATACCGAATTATAAACGAGATATACGCTAAAAATTATAGCGGAAGTGAAAAATTTTATTTGGCACAAAAGACTCAACCGAACTAAATAAAAACACTCAGTATTATAGCACTAACGCCTTCCTTATAAAAAGCCTTACTATTTCTAGGGACAGGCAGGAGTGGGGGTTATAAGGGAGGCCTGAAAATAATAATAGTGATATTTCGTTTCCTATTGTAGTTTCGGCAAATATGCACATAACAAAAGTTGTTTATTTTGTTATTGTTATTTAGAAAAAAAATTGCTCAAGAATTCTTTTCAATATGAACTACCAGGTACCTCACCTGGAAAAATTAATTCAAATGTATGTTAATATTTAGTCCTTAATAATTCAAATCTATGCATAATGCACAGGAAGCGGGAAATATGACAATATGGAGGGCAGTGAAGTCTTACATAAAAAAATAATTTTATTATTAACAAATCCACAGACACGACGGGTATTAACCCTAAACACTGGGACGGGTAAATGTCGTGAAGAGTAAAGCCTTGCCAAAAATATACCATCACCATTCAGCCTCAAGTGTGAATTCCCGAGCGAAGCCGGGTATCTTAGCTAGTATATATATATATATATATATATATATATATATATATATATATATAGGATATAGGATTGATGGACTTTTTAAGGAAATTTTTCGAAAATCGCATCATGAGTACGACCTCAATAGCTGATTTCCCTTAAGGGGTGAGAAGGATTGGTAGAAACAGTAAGATATTTTATAAATAGATAAGAGTTCTTTATTAATAATAATTCTCTAGTTAAAACAGTTTTTGATTTGGAGGCATACATTTTTTTATACTAGGGCATACATTTTGACAGGCAGGAAAATATTTACTATTATTCCAATATAAGTGAGACAAGTTGTTACATCTAAGATGACTTTCTTTTCTTACAGAAGGCATCTCAATACGATAACTATGTTATGTGAGTTTAATAATTATTTATTAATAAAATATATAAAATGTTCATACTACAGCCAAGTCCTGGATACGATATCGCCTCTTTGAAGTTATCATTAAATAGAGTTTTTTTTATTTATAATTCTATTCATTAGAAAACATTACGATGAATAATCTCTAACTTAAAAATAGATTGGTGAATTTATGTGTCTTCTCCTATTTCACCCGCTGTGAAAACTTACCAAGATGGCTAACATTGTTAACCCCCATAGTCCAAATAATTTGAGACTATTGGCGGAACTATCTGAGGGGGTGGAAGTTGTTGATGGATCAGTAGATGGATCAGTAGTTCCTGCGGGTTTTGTTGTTGCATCTGGTTTTGTGAGATATGATATTAAACTCCAAGTTACATCCTCCTTCCATAAAATGGAACTGTTTAGGCTTTGGAATAAAGAGTCCATTTCGAGTGGAATATCCTTAGCCAGTACCGCCAACTAAAAAAATAAATATATATTGTTGCGAATACTACGAACATGAAAAATTAAACAGTTAGTCACATATTTAAGAAGTAAAAATAGATGAAAGGAGCAGACGGATGGTCCAGCCTGCCCCGACAGTTAATGTAGTTTGTTCTCAGCTGTCTTCAAGTGATCATCAGTGCGTTCAGTGCAGCTTAGTTAGAGTCCGGTAAATTGTTTTATGTGAAGAACTGTGTTGTGGCGTTTTTATGTAAAGAACAGTGTAGTGCCGTGTAAAAGTAAAGGGAGAGTGCAGTGTCGTTATCATTGAGATCAGTGCAGTGCCGTGTTTTTGTGAACTTCAGTGATCGTGAGTGAGTTATTGGACTGTGTAACAAGAAGAACAGTGAAGGTATCAGTGCATACTGTGAGTAGAAATTAGGAATAATTAACCAAGTGTGTAGTGCATTGTTAAATTATGCAGTGATGAAAACTCTGAAGCTTGTGTGTGTTTAATTTTTCAAACCAAAAGAACTATAATAAACCATGTTTAGTACTGATTTCTTACTAATGCCCAATAAAATTGTTGGCTCCCACTTTAATTTTTTAGTGCATATCTCTTTTATAATTTGTTATTTGACAAAAGTGAATATAACAAAAGTTACTCTGAATAACAAAATAAACAACTTTTATCCTGTGCATCATATTTGCCGAAAAACCAATAGGAAACGAAATATCGCTATTTTTAATTGTAGGCCTCCCTTACAACCCCCACTCCTGCTCCGTCTGCCGGGCTGATTTGTGAATCTAAACCATCCAGAGCGTCACCCAAACGCATACAAAAAAATTCATTCAAATCGGTCCAGCCGTTTAGGAGGAGTTCAGTGACATACACACGTACAGTAGAATTATATATATATATATATATATATATATATATATATATATATATATATACATAGGCATATTATGACAAATAATGTTTGTAGGCTCACCTGGTAGTCCTATGTATAATTCGGATTAGTTAGGTTGTAAATCTCCGCCCCACCACATTTGTTATTTATTTTCACCAGAAAATAAGTTCGTTATTTATTTCCAATGGGAATTTAAACTATAAGAGCATTTCCATTTTTCGATTTTTATAATGTATTATTTTAAAATGTCATGCTGAATTTTCACAAGGAGTGACAACGGAATTTGTGGGGAATCAAACTCTTTAATTCTGGTATATATTGTCTTATTCCCTCCGATATGTTGATGTTATTGAAATAACAGCCATGTGATTTAAATCGTTGGCCTTAATCTCACATTGAAAACCTAGAGTGGCGAGTTCGATTCCCGCCTTGTCCCACCCTGGCTAGAAAAGGGTGGTAACCTGTAGAAACCCCGTCTCAATTAGCCTTAGTTGCAAAAAGTGGACATTAATAAATAATTTAATTTTATACGTTACTTAGAAACGTCATTATTATAAAATACAATATGAGTTTAAATTCGATTTGATTGTTTAAGATGTTCTTCAAGAAGCCTTGCTGAAAAATAACATTATTATTTAGTCAATAATGATTTCCCGTGCATCACCGGGTACTGTAGCATATATATAATCGTTTCATGCACCATTTAAGTTTGTAGTCGTTACTGGTTGAAATCGGACTAGGAATAAGAAAGGTTTAAAGGGGGAGCGTATTAGAAAACTAATAATATCTCCCTTATTATGCGTCGTATCGAAAAATGTTATAGAACCAATCTCGTTAAACTATCAATCTCTACAATTTCTGCTCTTTACATTTTTTCGTAGCTTTAATATTAACCGAGTTATCCGCATTTTCTTGTTTTAAGTTAAATGAGATCAATGGTGTGTTATACTTGCACGTGGGAAATCTGCTCAGTTTACGCAGCCCTTGCGTTAGGGACGTTTAATATTTCTGAAGGCGAATACAGTTTACAGAGGAGTGAAATGGTAGACTCTCGCTATTGAGATGGGCCAGAATGCTGGTGTATATATAGCTGGGCAGAATAGCAACAGGTGAGGAGGGCCGAAGTCTCCAAGAGTCGATAAGTGTGACTGACTCCTGTGCTCTGTTTATTAGAAATAAGAAGTAATTAATAAGTTAATAAAAGGTCACTACTCTTAGGGGGCGGCTTTGTCCTCCTTTTGTAATGTTTTAGCAGATTTCCTAATTTTCTATTGACGATGTACTCGTGGCCCCATTTTCGAAAAATAACACATGACCAATCTTGTTTATAGTTTGATTATCTATAAATGTTTTTTTTTTTTTAATTATCAGCCTTTAGTAAACACTAACCTTTATCCATCACGCTTTAACAAAAAAGTCCGGCACGCGGGGACTCCGTTAACTAAGCAGATTTCACACGTGCGTCGCGTATATGCTTTTATTTAGCAGATTTCCTTTAAGGGAAATCAGCTATTGAGGTCGTACTCATGAAGCGAGTGTTGAAAAATTTCCTCAAATGTCCATCGATCCTGAAAATGAGGTCCGTTCAAAATTATATATTATATATATATATATATATATATATATATATATATATATATATATATATATATATATATATGTCTGTTAACGCTCTAGCGGTCGCAATTTTTGTTTGATCGTTATCAAACTTCATATTTAAGCGTTTTTATGTAAAAGAAAGATCAAGTTCGTTAATGGCTTGCAAATTAAATTTACTATAAATATTGTTCTATGCATTTATTCTGTACCTTGAATATTAACCGAGATATTTGCATTTGTATTGTGTGTGTGGTCGGCAGGAGTCGGCTATGTTCGGCACTATCCGCCGAGAGCTAGTGCGGCCGTTTCTGTAACTATTCGTCCCTCGTGAATAGGTTTAGAGATACCTTCCTACTACTGTTATTATTAGGCAGATTTCTCTATTGTATAACTTCACGTGGGAAATCTGCTTAGTTTACGCAGCTTCTGCGTGACACAATTTTTTATTAATTATATTTTCAATTAGATATGGTAGGAAACGTTTTTCTCAAGATATATAACTTCATAACTTACCTCATTCAATTGAGAAACATTCGCAAAGTTAGTTGCTGATTCTAAGATTTTCTTCCACGTTCTTGATTCTGGAATACTGCAAATATTTAGGAGAGATTAGTTCACTGTATAAGCAAATATATAGATACTTTACATTTATTGAATCGGTAAATGTTTAATAATAATGAGAGACTACCAGGCTTAGGGGGTTACCTGGTGTTTACACCGCTCTGATGTCTCGGATTAGGTTTCATCCATCATAACCGGCAGGCAAAAATGCCTAAATTCCCTAGTGACCACTCACCCTTTTAGCAGGTCTCCCTATACATTCCCTAGTGACCACTCATCCTTTTAGCAGATTTCCCTATAAATTCCCTTGTGACCACTCATCCTTTTAGTAGGTCTCCCTATAAATTCCCTAGTGACCACTCATCCTTTTAGCAGGTCTCCCTATAAATTCCCTTGTGACCACTCATCCTTTTAGTAGGTCTCCCTATACATTCCATAGTGACCACTCATTCTTTTAGCAGGTCTCCCTATAAATTCCCTAGTGACCACTCATTCTTTTAGCAGGTTTCCCTATAAATTCCCTAGTGACCCCTCATCGTTTTAGCAGGTTTCCCTATAAATTCCCTAGTGACCACTCATCCTTTTAGCAGGTCTTCCTATAAATTCCCTAGTGACCACTCATCGTTTTAGCAGGTTTCCCTATAAATTCCCAAGTGACCACTCACCCTTTTAGCAGGTCTCCCTATAAATTCCCTAGTGACCACTCATCAATTTAGCAGGTTTCCCTATAAATTCCCTAGTGACCACTCATCCTTTTAGCAGATTTCCCTATTAATTCCCTAGTGACCACTCACCCTTTTAGCAGGTCTCCCTATAAATTCTCTAGTGACCACTCACCCTTTTAGCACATTTCCCTATAAATTTCCTAGTGACCACTCACTCTTTTAGCAGATTTCCCTATAAATTTCCTAGTGACCACTCATCCTTTTAGCAGGTCTCCCTATAAATTCCCTAGTGACCACTCATCCTTTTAGCAGGTCTCCCTATAAATTCCCTAGTGACCACTCACCCTTTTAGCAGATTTCCCTATAAATTCCCTAGTGACCACTCACCCTTTTAGCAGGTCTCCCTATAAATTCCCTAGTGACCACTCACCCTTTTAGCAGGTTTCCCTATAAATTCCCTAGTGACCACTCATGCTTTTAGCAGGTCTCCCTATAAATTCCCTAGTGACCACTCATGCTTTTAGCAGGGTTCCCTATAAATTCCCTAGTGACCACCACCCTTTTAGCAGGTTTCCCTATAAATTCCCTAGTGACCACTCATGCTTTTAGCAGGGTTCCCTATAAATTCCCTAGTGACCACTCATGCTTTTAGCAGGTTTACCTATAAATTCCTTACAGAAGTTTCTGAAAATCGCGTCAAGAGTACGACCTCAATAGAAAATTTCCCTTAGGGGGTAACCCCAAGATAACCTGTCCCAATTAGCCTTAGTTGCAAATAGTGGACGTTAATAAATATTTTTTTAATATTCTGAAGTAATTTTATGACTAGAAGACATTCATAAGGACTTACCGAAGATAAATATCTGTTGCATTCGTTTTGATGAATGATAATGCTTCTGCAGCTCCTATTCGGTTTGAACTGATAAGTGATATCACTGAAGCAACATCATGCCTCCTGATAGTGTCAGTGGTGAGCAGCTCCAATAGTCTACAAGGAAAATAAAACTTTTAAAGATTAATATTGAAGGCAATATAGTTAACGCTTTGCCTGTAATGAACGAGTAAGAAGAAAACGACAAATAATTAAGGGAAAAGAATAAAGTTGAAAACCAAAAACATTGACTTGGGAAAATTTAGAGTTTCCGAAGGCAAACAACAGGAAAAAATAAATAAGAGAACGTGACAAAGAAACTAGGATATCAAGGGAACATAAGAAATTTCCACGAACATTTCAAAAGCCGTGTTGTTGTGCAAAGACTCCTGTTACTATCTTGACGAAGACGCACCTTCTTCAGATGGAAGCTGTCGATCAATCCATCAATAAACGTCCACCCCTGAAAGGAAACTAGCTAATATACGCGAACATTGACGCGATTGGTGTGATTTGGTCCAGTAAAAACGAATTTAGCTAAAAATATTGGGGAACGCATCTTGGGAAGTGCTATCCTTTTCTTTAGGCACCACTAGAAAACGAATAGTGCCTTTTCTCCTGGAACAGTTCCAGAAAGAGAGCCAGCGTTTCCTCTAGGGATAGGCACCTAAGGAGAGCCCAACGTTCCTCCAGCAAAAGGCACGTAACAACAGCCTACCGAACCTCCAGGAATAGGTACCTAAGCAGAGCCCAACGTACCTCCAGCAATAGATACCTAAGGGGAGCCTACCGATTCTCACGAATAGGTACCTAAGGAAAGCCTAACGATCCTCACGAATAGGTATGTAAGGAGAGTCTACCGATCCTCAGGAATAGGTATGAAAGGAGAGCCTACGTTTCCTCTAGGAATAGGTACCTAAGGAGAGCCTACGTTTCCTCTAGGAATAGGTACCTAAGAAGAGCCTACCGTTTCCAGGAATAGATACTTAAGGAGAACCTAGAGATCCTCCAGAAATAGGTACGTAAGAAGAGCCTGCCGCTCCTCAGAAATAGGTACCTAAGGTGAGCCCAACGTTCCTCCAGGAACAGGTACCTAAGGATCTATAGGCTCTCTTTAGGTACCTATTCCTGGAGGATCAATAGGCTCTCTTTAGGTACGTATTCCTGGAGGAACGTTGGGCTCACCTTAGATGCCTGCGGAGAGCCTATTGCAGGAATAGGTGCCTAAGGAGAGCCTACTGCAGGAATAGGTGCCTAAGGAGAGCCTACTGCAGGAATAGGTGCCTAAGGAGAGCCTACTGCAGGAATAGGTGCCTAAGGAGATCCTACTGCAGGAATAGGTGCCTAAGGAGAGCCTACTGCAGGAATAGGTGCCTAAGGAGAGCCTACTGCAGGAACAGGTACCTAAGGAGAGCCTACTGCAGGAAAAGGTACCTAAGGAGAGCCTACTGCAGGAATAGGTGCCTAAGGAGATCCTACCGATTCCTCAGGAATAGATACCTAAGGAGGATAACGATCCTAGGATAGGAATGTAAGGAGAGCCTCGATGTCAGGAATACGTAACCTAAGGAGAGCCTACCGATCCTCAGTAATAGATACCTAAGGAGAGCCTACCGAACCCTCAGGAATAGATACCCTAAGGAGAGCCTAAACCGATCTCAGGAATAGGTATGTAAGGAGAGCCTACCGATCCTCAGGAATAGGTCCCTAAGGATAGCCTTCCGAACCTCAGGAAATAGGCATCTAAGGAGAGAACCCTACCGAACCTCAGGAATAGATACCTAAGAGAGAGCCTAACCGATCCTCAGGAATAGGTATGTAAGGAGAGCCTTCCGAACCTCAGGAATAGGCATCTAAGGAGAGCGCCTACTGAACCTCAGGAATAGATACCTAAGGAGAGCCTACCGATCCTCAGGAATAGGTATGTAAAGGAGAGCCTCCGAACCTCAGGAATAGGCATCTAAGGAGATGGAAGCCTACGAACCTCAGGAATAGATACCTAAGGAGAGCCTACCGGATCCTCAGGAATAGGTATGTAAGGAGAGTCTACCGATCCTCAGGAATAGGTATGAAAGGAGAGCCTACCGATCCTCAGGAATAGATACCTAAGGAGAGCCTACCGATCCTCAGGAATAGGCACCTAAGGAGAGCCTACCGATCCTCAGGAATAGATACCTAAGGAGAGCCTAACGATCCTCAGAAATAGGCATCTAAGGAGAGCCTACCGATCCTCAGGAATAGATACCTAAGGAGAGCCTACCGATCCATCAGGAATAGTGTATGTAAGGATAGCCTACCGATCTTTCTCCTCAGGAATAGGGTACCTAAGGAGAGCCTACCGATCCTCAGAATAGATACCTAAGGAGAGCCTACCGATCCTCACGAATAGGTACCTAAGGAGAGCACTACGTTTCCGCAGGAATAGATACCTAAGGAGAGCCTACCGATCCTCGGAATAGATACCTAATGGGGAGCCTACCGATCCTCAGGAATAGGCATCTATAGGAGAGCCTACCGATCCTCTGCGAATAGGTACCTAAGGAGAGCCTACCGATCCTCACGAATAGGTATGTAAGGAGAGCCTACCGATCCTCAGTGAATAGGTACCTAAGAGAGCCTACCGGAGTCCTTCATGAATAGTATGTAAGGAGAGCCCTACCGATCCTCAGGAATAGGTACCTAAGGAGAGCCTATCGATCCTCAGGAATAGGTACCTAAGGAGAGCCTACCTAAACCTCAGGAATAGGTACCTAAGGAGAGCCTACCGATCCTCAGGACTAGGTATGTAAGGAGAGCCTTCCGAACCTCAGGGAATAGGCATCTAATGAGAGCCTACCGAACCTCAGGAATAGATACCTAAGGAGAGCCTACCGATCCTCAGGAAATAGGTATGTAAGGAGAGCCTTCCGAACCTCAGGAATAGGCATCTAAGGAGAGCCTACCGAACCTCAGGAATAGATACCTAAGGAGAGCCTACCGATCCTCAGGAATAGGAATGTAAGTGAGAGCCTACCGATCCTCAGGAATAGGTACCTAAGAGAGCCTACCGATCCTCTGGAATAGATACCTAAGGAGAGCCTACCGAACCTCAGGAATAGAGGTCCTAAGGAGAGCCTACCGATCCTCAGGAATAGGTATGTAAGGAGAGCCTAACCCGACCTCAGGAATAGATACCTAAGGAGAGCCTACCGATCCTCAGGAATAGGTATGTAAGGAGAGCCTTCCGAACCTCAGGAATAGGCATCTAAGGAGATGCCTACCGAACCTCAGGAATAGATACCTAAGGGAGAGCCTACCGATCACTTAGGAATAGGTATGTATAGGAGAAGCCTTCCGAAACCTCAGGAATAGGCATCTAGGAGAAGGAGAGCCCTACCGAACCTCAGGAATAGATACCTAAGGAGAGCCTACCGATCCTCAGGAATAGGTATGTAATAAGGAGAGCCTTCCGAACCTCAGGAATAGGCATCTAAGGAGAGCCTACCGAAACCTCTGGAATAGATACCTAAGGAGAGCCTACCGATCCTCAGGAATAGGTAATGTAAGGAGAGCCTACCGATCTCAGGAATAGGTACCTAAGGAGAAGCCTACCCGATCCTCAGGAATAGGTACCTAAGGAGAAGAGCCTACCGATCCTCAGAATAGAATACTAAGGAGAGCCTACGATCCTCAACGAATAGGTACCTAAGGAGAGCCTACGTTTCTTCTAGGAATAGGTACCTAAGGAGAGCCTACCGATCCTCGGAATAGATACCTAAGGGGAGCCTACCGATCCTCAGAATAGGCATCCTAAGGAGAGCCTACCGATCCTCGCGATAGGTACTAAGGAGGAGCCTACCGATCCTCACGAATAAGGTATGTAAGGAGAGCCTACTGATCCTCAGAATAGTACCTAAGAGAGCCTATCGATACCTCAGGGAATAGTTACCTAAGGAGAGCACTACCTAAACCTCAGGAATAGGTTACCTAAGGAGAGCCTACCGATCCTCAGGATCTACTAGGTATGTAAGGAGAGTCTACCGATCCTCACGAATAGGTACCTAAGGAGAGCCTACCGATCCTCAGGACTAGGTAATGTAAGGAGAGTCTACCGATCCTCACGAATAGGTACCTAAGGAGAGCCTACAGATCCTCACGATTAGGTAATGTAAGGAGAGCCTACCGATCCTTCAGGAATAGGTACCTATGGAGAGCCTACCAATCCTCAGGAATAGGTACCTAAGGAGAGCCTACCCGATCCTCACGAATAGGTACCTAAGGAGAGCCTACGTTTCCTCTAGGAATAGCTACCTAAGGAGAGCCTACCGATCCTCGGGAATAGATACCTAAGGGGAGGCCTCTACCGATCCTCAGGAATAGATACCTAAGGAGAGCCTACCGATCCTCAGGAATAGGTACCTAAGGAGAGCCTACCGGGGTCCTCATGAATAGGTATGTAAGGAGAGTCCTACCGAACCTCAGGAATAGGTACCTAAGGAGAGCCTATCGATCCTCAGGGAATAGGTAACCTAAGGAAGAGCCTACCTAACCTGAGGAATAGGTACCTAAGGAAGAGCCTACCGATCCTCAGGACTAGGTATGTAAGGAGAGCCAACCGATCCTCACGAAATAGGTACCTATAAGGAGAGCCTACCGATCCTCACGAATTAGGTATGTAAGGAGAAGCCTACCGATCCTCAGGAATAGGCACCTAAGGAGAGCCTACCTATCCTCAGGAATAGGTATGTAAGGGAGCCTACCGATCCTCAGGAATATGGTACTAAGGAGAGCTACCGATCCTCAGGAATAGGTTCCTAAGGAGAGCCTACCTAACCTCAAGAATAGGTACGCAAAGGAGAGCCTATCGATCCTCAGGAATAGATACCTAAGGAGAGCCTACCCGATCCTCACGAATAGGTACCTAAGGAGAGCCTACGTTTCCTCTAGGAATAGGTACCTAAGGAGAGCCTACGTTTCCTCTAGGAATAGGTACCTAAGGAGAGCCTACGTTTCCTCTAGGAATAGGTACCTAAGGGGAGCCCAACGTACCTCCAGCAATAGATACCTAAGGAGAGCATACCAGATTCTCTGGAATAGGTACCTAAAACCTACCTTTCCCCAAAGGATTAATAAGAGGTAGTGCCAGCAGCTAAACATGCACTAATGCACTAAAAATGTTTTCTGTATAAGGTGTTTAGGAGTTAGGCACTACATCGTGTCTTGACTGTTCCCTTCCAGAAAGAGACCTTCCCTGCGAATGTGTAGGCTAATACCGGGCAATCCTTAGCCGGTTTTAGAAAGTGTTAAAGATTTCAACAAGTTGTTAATACTGTGACTAGATTTCCTTCGATACTCACTACCCGGTGCAAATCTAGCCTGAGTTTAAACATATATATTACCTTCTGATGAGAGTCCTGTTTGTTGTGCATGTGAGGGCATTGAGCATCAGCTGGCTCTGTGCAGGAGACTTGGATGCATTATACTGATCTAGAATATATTGCCAGGTTGTGTCATTCCCTTGCATCACCACTGTGCACAGCAATGCACTTCGCTTTTCGGGAGAGCTATTGCTGAAACAGTATAACCACAACATAAAGTGACTGAAACCATAGAGATTAAAGGAAAGGAAGCTCAGGCGTTTCTTACAGTGCTAATAATTTTTTTAATAGTTTTAGTACTAAGACTCAACATATTTTTGTAGAAAACCTTCCTTGCTACTTTTTTTAAAGCATTAACTACTATAAATATTTATAAAGAAACTAGCTCCGGCTTCGCACGGGAAATCATTTGAGGCTGAATGATGAAGGTATTTTTTTGGGGGGGGGCTTTACTTTGTATAACAATAGTTTTTTTATTTTGCTATTTAGAGTAACTTTTTAGCAGATTTCCCTTGAGGGAAATCAGCTATTGAGGTTGTACTCATGACGGAATTTTTCGAAATTTTTCTTCAAATGTCCAACGATCCTAACCTGTAGATGACGAAAATGAAGTCCGTTCAAAAAACTGTATATATATATATATATATATCTATCTATCTATCTATCTATATATTTGTCTGTTACCGCTCTAGCGGTCGCAATTTTTGTTTAATCGTTAACGAAACTCGATATTTTAACCGTTTTATGTAAAAAGGCAGATCAAGTTCGTTAATGGCTGAAATCGGAACCCAGAGGGAGGGGGGTTTAAAGGGGGGGATTTTTTCCAAAAATTCCAAATATCTCCGTTATTATGCAATCGGATCGACAAAAATTGTATATAACAAATCTTATTGCAAATTAAATTTACTATAAATATTGTCTTATACGTTTTATTCTCTATCTTGAATATTAACCGAGATATTTGCATTTTTTCAGTTTTTTAGCAAACCTCCACTTCTACTCATAGTTACGTAAACAATACTCTGCTACATAATAAATCACATTATTGAAGTTTAAATACCAAAAATTTGTATTCAAGGAGACCTTTATTATACGAGATACATGCAAATATGCCCTGGTTAACCCCCCCCCCCCCCCATCTTAAAGTTTTGGAGTACTAAAATTTTATTGATTGAGATAACAATTATTCTGACTCAATTATTAAATTACAGTACTAGATATAGTAAATAGTTCTCAATAAAATAATGTGTTTATATTCTGATATATTTCAGTCAATTGTTTTTCTTTCCGGAGTGAGGCGGCCCGGCCCGTATTTGTTTACATTTCTAACCTATACGCTTCCTGTCGGCAGGTTTTATTGAAATTGGATGAAACATTTATTTCCGTTTGTATTTATTCACGGTGTCATTGTGTTAGCAGTATGTATGTATATTTTATCTATTACTAAACTTCCCGAGGGAAATCTGCTTAAGTTTAAAACGCAGCCCCTGGCGTGACGGACTTTTGTTTATACACTTTGCTCGTAGACCGAAGTATAAATGAATTATGCACTAAAAACTGTAGTGGGAGTCAACAATTTAATATGGCACAAAGGACTAAACCAAACTTAACGAAACTCGGTACATAATTTGGTATTAACCTCTCTGATTATAAGCTATATTAAAATTTTGAGGCACGAACAGGAGTGGGAGTTATAAAGGAGGTTTGAAATATAAAATCGCGATATTTCGTAACCTATTCATTTTTCGGCAAACGTGTTCATAACAAAAGTTGTTTGTTTTGTTATTTAAAGTAACTTTTGTTATATGCACTTTTACAGTATAACGAAGTATAAATGAGGTACACGAAAAACTATAGAAGGGGTCAACAATGTTAAAGGACTCGAAAGACTAAATCGAAATCAACGAAAATCCGTATTTTTGACTATAAGCTGTATTACCATTTTTAGGAACGAACAGGGGTGGGGGTTGTTGGGGAGGCATGAAATAAATAATTGTCATATTTCGTTTCCTATTGCTTTTTTGGCGAACGTGCACCTGACAAAAGATGTTTAATTTGATATTTACAGTAACTTTTATTATAAACATCTTTAACGTAATTCAGTATTTTAGTTGTTGAACGGGCCCAGGGTACAGCTAGTTCCTTCTAAATACATACCTTATATTCAATGCCAGCTGACTTGCAGCCTTCAAACAGCCCTCGTGACCGAACTTGCATGCATGCTTGAGAATATTCATTTGATGCAATTTATGCGGAGGAGTCAGGCCTTCCGTATCATTGAATGCAATATAGTCTACTACACCAGTCATCCAGCTTAGGATCTCCTCCTACAAATGACAAATCAATAATTAATTTAAAAAGTCCGTCACGCAGGAGCTGCGTAAACTAAGCAGATTTCCCACGTGAAGTTTTACAGTAGAGAACTCTGCCCAATAACAACTGTAGTAGTAAGAGATCTCTAAACCTAGTCACGAGGGACGAACAGTTATGAATACGGCCGCCAGAACTCTCGGCGGAGTCCCAAACATAGCCGACTGCTGCCGACCACACACAGAATACAAAAGCAAATATCTCGGTTAATATTCAAGATACAGAATAAATGCATAGAACAATATTTATAGTAAATTTAATTTGAAATAAGAATGATTCTACACAATTTTTCGATCCGACGCATAATAACGGAGATATTAAGAACTTTCGAAATTCTACCCCTCTAAACCCCCTCCCCCTTAACCGATTTCAGCCATTAACGAACTTGATCTTTCTTTTTGTATAAAACGATTATATATCAAGTTTGGTAACGATAAAACAAAAATTGCGACCACTAGAGCGGTAACAGACAAATAATATATATTATATATATATAGTATATAATATTATATATAAATATATACATATATATATATATATATATATATATATATATATATATATATATACAGTTTTGAACGGACCTCATTTTCGTCATCTCCTGGGTAGGATCGATGGAGATTTGAAGACAAAATTCGAAAATCGCGTCATGAGTACAACCTCAATAGCTGATTTCCCTTAAGGGCTGCACCAGCGAGCTAAAAGGGCTAGTGGAGCCAGAACCACCAATTGCAGCCAAGAACTGCTGCAGCTCTCATAGCCGATGCAGCAAGACTTGTTGGGATGCACCATTGGCAAGTATTCACTACAAAAGGAAAGTGTAGACTGTGTCACCAAAATCAAACAGTTGTTTTATGCCGAAAATGTAAAGTGAAACTTTATAACGCCTGTGAAAGGCCCTGTTTCCTTGAATTTCATGAACAAGGGAAGGTTTAATATTATTTTTCATGGATTTATATTTTGTTTACAATTTACTTATTTTTTATTAACATTATGTTTCTTTTATTATCTAATAAATTATTTAATTACATTTTTAGAAACTATGCCACTTTTTTAACATAATTTACAGGCACCCTCCCTCATTTACTGTGATTGGCCAAAGTGTACTTAAAGACACCACCGTTGATTTACGGTGATTGGCCAGAGTGTACTTAAAGACACCACTATTGTTTGAGGGTAACTGGCCAAGGTGTACTTAAAGACACCACTATTGTTTGAGGGTAACTGGCCAAGGTGTACTTAAAGACACCATGTAATATTTTTGTTCAGAAAATAAAAAGTTAAACCCTATATATTCTATTTATTAGGAACGCAATAAATGAGTTTTTAAGAACATTTTTCATTTCAAGTCATTTTTTGAGTTTCTGGCCAATAAGGGTTAAGTATGTCATCTAAATAAAGATGTTTTTAGCAGGGAGAGGTTTACATGGTCTGCCACTGTTATTTAGAACCCAACTTATCTTTAATCTGATTGTAAGTTTAAATTGCTTAATTTGTTTTTTAATAATTATTTATTTTCATTATTATTGCTGAGCATTTTGAATTATTTATATTTTTGGTTTAGTAGCGTTCGTTTGGGAATATATACACATATGCACAATGTATAAATATATGCATTCTACCAGTTAATCACAGTACTAAAACGACTTCTTATCTTATCTGTTTTTAATGTTTTTTTCTTTTTTATTTTCAATAATTTTGGATTTCTTCTTGCGGCTCAGGTTAGCAGTGTTAGTTAAAGCGTTGGCCTTAAATCTCACATGGTAAACCTAGAGTGGCGAGTTCGATTCTCGCCTGGGTAATAGCAATTGATATAGTGACGGAATTCATTAAATAAAATCCTTAGCTCACCCTGGCTAGAAAAGATTGGTAAACCTGTAGATAATTAGCCTTAGTTGCAAAAAGTGGACGTTAATAAATAAACAATTTCTTCTTTTTATTATATGTATATATATATATATATATATATATATATATATATATATATATATATATTTACTTATAGAAATTGTGGCCATTTTAATATCATCTTGAAAATCCATTCCCTACTTCCCCTGTATACACAATTCATTTTTAACTGTTTATTATACTGTATATCATCGTTACCTGATGGCGATTTCATAATTGGTTAATTTTTATATACTATTTTATGTCAATATCTGCTCTTTTTATAAACGTTTTTCATGAATAATTTCTTTTTTCTATTTTTTTTTTTTTTTTTTTTGAATGACATAATACGAAACAATTTTTTTTTTTCTGTCCGCATGGGGAATCTTTTTATTTTTTGCCGATATACTTCTTAGATGTAGAGAATAACAAATCAGCAAAGCACATGTATACATATCAATAATGAGTAAATCCACTAAGTCGAAGCCCGAGTTGTTGCATGACGATCCCAAAGGGATCGCTTCACCCCCTGGCTATGTTGAAGGCACCGCTTGAAAAAGGGTGTTAAGGTGGCGTAGCTCTCTTGCTGATTTGAGCTAGGTATTATTTATTAACGTCCACTTTTTGCTACTACGGCTAATGTAGATGGGTTATCTGCAGGTTACCTCTCTTTTCTAGCCGGTGTGGGACTAATGAGTATGTCACTAAATAAATTTCTATTGCCCATGCGGGAATCGAACTCGCCACAGAGTACCTGCACCATAGAATACATTCATGACAAATAAGTGATTATTAACTTCTATTATTCTGTACTTACATTAAATGTTCTTTGTAGAGGCATTCCATCTAGCAAACTGCTGAGCTTAGAGAGTTGCCTGAGACCTGTCCTCCAGGTGAGGTAGTCATTGTCAAGTTGGAGGTGGTAACTGGTGACGGAGATGGCATCCTCATAGGGCACAAGACCTGCGTAGGCTAGGGCCATGATATCGTCTATCAGCTGGGATCTAGCGAGAGGGCTCGCATCTGCCAACAGCCATCGCTTTTGGTTCGCGTACCAAACCCGGTAATATCCTGAAATATAAGACCAATGAGTTGTTGAACCTTCCTTATTTTGGCAAATCTCGGTACTGAGGATAGGAGTAATATATCTATGGCAACTTGATAAGCATACAGGCCGGTTCCCCATCCACTTGCCTCTGAGACAGGCTTCCAATACCAATGTCTGGGGCTCTCCCAGATGCGTGAACTAAGCCGATTTCCCTCTTAATATTTAATAGATAAATCTACATACTGGTAACACAATAGCAAGTAATAAAATTAAGTGAATAAATACAAACGATAATAACAAAACCTCAAGACTGGAAGCACCTAAAACGTAAACAAACAGGTGTGCCAGGACACAACAAACAAACATATCACAGGACAAAAAAAAGTCCGTCACGCAGGGGCTGCGTAAACTAAGGAGATTTACCACGCGAAGTTTAGGAAATTCTCCATACGAGAGCCGAACAGTTGCGGCAAAGGGCCGAACTAGCTTTTGGCGGGAAACATCCCTTATCGGCCCAAATTTAATAAAAATGCAAATATCTCGGTTAATATTCAAGATAGAGAATACATGTATACAACAATATTTATAGTAAATTTAATTTACAATAAGATTGGTTATATACACGTTTTCGATCCGACGTATGGTGAAGGAGATATTTTGAATTTTCGAAAATCCCTCCTCTAAACCCCCCTCCCACTGGTCCGATTCCAACCATTAACGAACTTGATCTGTCTTTTTGCATAAAACGTTTAAATATCGGGTTTGGTAACGATCAAACAAAAATTGCGACCGCTAGAGCGTTAACATATATATATATATATATATATATATATATATATATATATATATATATATATATATATATAGGGTGTTTTTTTAGAGGTATAGAACTTTAAATTGCAATAAAACAACGATGGATTATTCGATTGACAAGAATTTTTTTTTTATTCGAAAGATAATCTTGTGGCATTACATTTTAAATATGATTTCTGGCATATGACCGCCACGGCTGGCTCGGATGTAGTCCAATCTGCAAGTCCCATTTTCGATGACTTTTTCCAACATTTGTGGCCGTATATCGGCAATAACACGGTGATTGTTGTCTTCCAAATGGTCAAGCGTTTGTGGCTTATCCGCATAGACCGATGACTTTACATACCCCACAGAAAGTAGTATAGCGGTGTTAAATCACAAGATCTTGGAGGCCAATTCACAGGTCCAAAACGTGAAATTAGGCGGTCACCAAACGTGTCTTTCAATAAATCGATTGTGGCACGAGCTGTGTGACATGTTGAGACGTATACGTATAATATTTAAAATGTAATGCAACAAGATTATCTTTCGAATAAAAAAAAAATCTTGTCAATCGAATAATCCATCGTTGTTTTATTGTAATTTAAAGTTCTATACCTCTAAAAAAACACCCTTTATATATATAATTTTGAATGGCCTTGAAGGACCTCATTTTTGTCATCTCCTGGGTAGGATCAATGGACATTTGAAGAAAATTTTCAAAAACTGCGTCATGTGTACGACCTCAATAGCTGATTTTCCTTAAGGGAAATTTGCTAAAAACAATTACTGAAATATATGAGATTATAACATGTTAATGGAGAAGAATTTTGAAAATTCGAAATATCACCGTTACTATGAGTCGGATCAAACAACTGCATAGAATCAATCTTTTAGCAAATGAAATTTACTATAAATAATGTTATATACATTTATTTACCATCTTCAATATTAACCGAGATATTTGCATTTTTCAGTTTTCAGCCTTCAGCAAACCCCCATTTCTACTCATGTTGCATAAACAATACTCGGTTATGTAATAAACCACATCATTCGAAGCTTAAATACTGAATATTGTTTTTAAAGACATTTATTATACGAGATTCATGCAAATATGTTCTGGTGATCCCCCCACCTTCTTACGTTTTTGGGCTACTTAAATTTGATTGATTGAAATAAAAATTATTCTGTTGCATTATAAATTACAGTGCTAGTTATAGTAAATAGTTTCCAATCAAATTAAATCAATACGTTATATTCAGATATATTACAGCAATTGTTTTTCTTTACGGTAAGAAGTTGGCCGAACTGTTTGTTTACATTGCAGATGCTTCCCGTCGGGAGGTTTCTTATTACCGTTTGTATTTATTCACTTAATATTCTCGGTGGTGTTGTGTTACCGGTATGTAGATTTATCTATTGTTAAACTTCACACGGGTAATCTCCTTAGTTTACGCAGCCCCTGCGTGACGGACTTTCTAATACTGTAATTTATAATGGAATAATTTTTATCTCAACTGATCAAATTTTAGTAGTCCAAGAATTTAAGAGGGGGGGGGGTGGTCACAAGAACATATTTGCATCTCTTGGTATTAGGGTTGGCTGGTGGAAGTCCATCACCAACGGAAGGATAATAAGGTCAAAACATCCACTCTTAATACTTCATTTATTAAAAGTCCGTCACGCAGGGGCTGCGTAAACTAAGAAGATTTCCCATGTGAAGTTTTACAATAGAGAAATACGAGAGCCGAACATTTACGGCAAATGGCCGAACTAGCTTTTGGCGGGAAATTCAGTTATCCGACCCACAATTAATAAAAATGCAAATATCTCGGTTAGTATTCAAGATAGAGAATAAATGTATAGAACAATATTTATAGTAAATTTAATTTACAATAAGATTGATTCTATACAATGTTTTGATCCGACGTATGGTAACGGAGATCTTTCAAATTTTCGAAAATCCTCCCTCTAAACCCCGCCTCCCACTGGTCCGATTTTAGCCATTAACGAACTTGCTGTCTTATTGCATAAAACGTTTAAATATCGAGTTTGATAACGATCAAACAAAAATTGCGACCGATAGAGCGTTAACAGACAAATATATATATATATATATATATATATATATATATATATATAATTTTGAATGGACCTCATTTTCGTCATCTCCTAGGTAGAATCGATGGACATTTAAAGAAATTTTTCGAAAATCGCATCATGAGTACGACCTCAATAGCTGGTTTCCCTTAAGGGAAATCTACTAAAAGTCCGTCACACAGGGGGTGCGTAAACTAAGCAGATTTCCCACGTGAAGTAATACAGTAGAGAAATCTCCATACAAGAGCCCAACACTTACGGCAAAGGGCCGAACTAGGTTTTGGCGGGAAACTCAAAAATCCGTTATCGGCCCAAATTTAATAAAAATGCAAATATCTCGGTTAATATTCAAGATAAGGAATAAATGTATAGAACAATATTTATAGTAAATTTAATTTGCAATAAGATTGATTTTATACAATTTTTCGATCCGACACATAATAACGGAGATATTTCGAATTTTCCGAAAATCCCCCTCTAAACCCCCCTCCCACTGGACCGATTTCAGCCATTAACGAACTTGATCTTCCTTTTTACATAAAACGATTAAATTCCGAGTTTGGTAACGATCAAACAAAAATTGCGACCGCTAGAGCGTTAACAGACAAATATATATATATATATATATATATATATATATATATATATATATATATATATATATACATAGATATATATATATATAAAATTTTGAACGGACCTCATTTTCGTCATCTCCTGGGTAGAATCGATGGACATTTAAAAGAAATTTTTCGAAAATCGCGTCATGAGTACGACCTCAATAGCTGGTTTCCCTTAAGGGAAATCTACTAAAAGCAGAGTAGTTTCGGGGCAAACCGTCCCATCTTCAGTGTTTTAGAGCTGGTCCCTTCCGTTGATATTTACATCTATCTCGCATAATAAAGGTCTCTGGAAAACAATATTTGGTATTTAAGCTTCGAATAATGTAGTTTATTACATAACAGAATATTGTTTATGTCACATGAGTAGAAGTGGGGGTTTCTTGAATGCTGAAAAATGAAAAATATTCAAGATAGAGAATAACTTTAAATGTGTATATATCAAAATTTATAGTACATTTAATATGCAATAAGATTGATTATATAGAATGTTTTGATAAGACGTATGGTAACGGAGACATTTTGAGTTTTCAAAATTCCCCCCTTTAAACCACCCCCCCCTTTCCACTGGTCGAATTTCAGCCATTAACGGACTTGATTTGTCTTTTTACATAAAACGTTTAAATATCGAATTGGTAACAATCAAACAAAAATTGCGACCGCTAGAGCGTTAACAGACAAATATATATATATATATATATATATATATATATATATATATATATATATATGTATAAAATTGTAACCTCTGTCTGTACATTGATTTTTTTCGCGAAATTTCACGATAACTTTTCGTTTCACATGTCATAGACACCATAACTACATTTTGTTTCTTTCGTGTCTGTTTGTTTGTTTGTTTATTTGTTTGTTTGTTTATTACCTTTTCACGCATAAACGGCTGAACCGAATTTTATGAAACTTGGTATGTATATTACTACTAGCCCAACTTAGACTTTAGGCTATATTAATATTCTGTAAGACGAACAGGGGGTTATAAGGGAGACCTGAAATTAAAAATAGCGATATTTCGTTTCCTATTGGTTTTTCGGCAATTATGCACATAACAAAAGTTGTTTATTTTGTTATTTAGAGTAACTTTTGTTATATACTTTTTTTTCGTATACCGAATTATAAACGAGATATACGCTAAAACCTATAGCGGAAGTGAATAATTTTATTTGGGACAAACGACCCAACCGGATTAAATTAAATTCCGTATGTGAATTAACAATAACTCCTTCATGATAATAAGCTGTGCCATTATTTCTAGAGACGACCAGGAGTGGGGGTTGTAGGGGTGGCCTGAAATTAAAAATAGCAATATTTCGTTTCCTATAGAATTTTAGGCAATTATGCACATAACAAAAGTTGTTTATTTTGTTATTTGGAGTAACTTTTATCATATTCACTTTTGTCGTATAACGAATTATAAACGAGATATACGTTAAAAACTACTGCGGAAGTCAACAATTTTATTTGGCACAAAAACTCAAACAAACTAAACCAAACTCGGTATGTCAATTAGCACTAACGCCTTCCTTATATTAAGCCATACTAACATTTCTAGGGACGGGCAGGGTGGGGGTTATAAGGGAGGCCTGAAATTAATAATAGTGATATTTCGTTTCTTATTGGGGTTTCGGCAAATATGCACATAACAAAAGTTGTTTATTTTGTTATTTAGAGAAATTTGCTCAACAATTCTTTTCAATATGAACTACCAGTTACAGCACCTGGAAAAATTAATTTTAATGTCCTTAATAATTCAAATCTATGCACAATGCACAGGAAACGGAAATATGACAATATGGAGGACAGTGAAGTCTTACATAAAAAATTAATTTTATTATTAACAAATCCACAGAAACGATGGGTATTAACCCGTATAACACTGGGATGGGTAAATGTCAAAATATTGTGCAAAGTCAAGCCTTGCCAAAAACTATCATCACCATTCAGCCTCAAATGAATTCCCGGGCGAAGCCGGGTATCTGAGCTAGTATATATATATATATATATATATATATATATATATATATATATATATATATATATACAAATTGTAACCTCTGTCTGCGCGAACCAATTTTTGTTTGTTACCTTTTCACGCATAAACGTCTGAACCGAATTTTATGAAACTTGGTATGTATATTACTACTAGCCCAACTTAAACTTTAGGCTATATTAATATTCTCTAAGACAAACAGGAGTGGGGGTTATAAGGGAGGCCTGAAATTAAAAATAGCGATATTTCGTTTCCTATTGCTTTTTCAGCAAATATGCACATAACAAAAGTTGTTTATTTTGTAGAATAACTTTTGTTATATGCACTTTTGCCGTATACGGAAGTATAAAGGCGTTATACGCTAAAAATTATAGCGAGAGTCAACAATTTTATTTGGCACAAAAGATTCAACCGAACTAAATAAAACACTCAGTATGTGTATTAGCACTAACGCCTTCCTTATAATAAGCCATACTAACATTTCTAGAGACGGGCAGGAGTGGGGGTTATAAGGGAGGCCTGAAATTAAAAATAGTGTTTTCCTATTGGGGTTTCGGCAAATATTCACATAACAAAAGTTGTTTATTTTGTTATTTAGAGAAATTTGCTCAACACTTCTTTTCAATATGAACTACCAGGTACCTCACCTGAAAAAATTAATTCAAATGTATGTTAATATTTTCTCCTTAATAATTCAAATCTATGCATAATACACAGGAAACGGGAAATATGACAATATGCAGGACAGTGAAGTCTTACATAAAAAATTAATTTGATTATTAACAAATCCCCAGAAACGACGGGTATTACCCCTAAACACTGGGACGGGTAAATGTCAAAATATTGTGCAAAATAAAGCCTTGCCAAAAATATACCATCACCATTCAGCCTCAAATGAATTCCCGAGCGAAGCCGGGTATTTGAGCTAGTATATATATATATATATATATATATATATATATATATATATATATATATTGTTGCGAAAATTAAATGGCTCTACTATTCAAGGCGTGATTGGGGAGTGCGGTGGGGTTCAAGGAAGTGCCGCTAATTAGTTGCTAATTGGTGGAAGGCACTAGTCCCTTCCAGACCTTCTTGGAAGAGTCTCGGTCTCATCCTGCTTCTCTATTTAAGCCTGTACAGCTCGACCTAGTGATGATATCGCTGATATAGCACAAGGGGGCTCATGGTATAGCCAGGTGTTACCTACACCAGCCTTTTATTTTTTCTTTTATTTTTTGTTATTATAGAGGATTCGCTGGACTCAGGAAAAAAAAAAAAAAAAAAAAAAAAAAAAAAAAAAAAAAAAAAAAAAAAACTAGTGGAGCCGGCAGAATCTAATTAGGGCTCGCCGTGCCTATCTTCCTGGAACTTCTAGACCTTTCCGTGGCTAGCCCTTTCTACTGGCATTTATAAGAGACCCTGCCAGTACCCTAGTCTCTCAGTTTTATGGTCAGAAGTCCTGGTGGTCACATCAGTGCTCCAGTGCGACTCAGTGATCGTGAGTGAATTATTGGACTGTGTAATCTGAAGGACAGTGACACTATCAGTGTAATACTGTGAGTAGTAATAATTAACCAAGAGTATTGTGCATTGTGAATTAAATCGTGCAGTGAAACTTGTGTGTGTTTAATTTTGCAATCCAAAAGAACTCTGATTAACAAAATTAAACACACAGTTAAAGCGTTGACATTTATCTCACATGGTAAACATGGTAGAGTGGCGAGTTCGATTCTTGCCTGGGCAAAGGAAATTATTTAGTGACGAAATTCATTAAATAACGTCCTAAAATCCCACCCTGGCTAGAAAAGGGTGGTAACCTGTAGATAACCCGTCCCAATTAGCCTAAGTTGCAAAAAATGGACGTTAATAAATAATAATAATGATTAACAGCGTTTATTACTGGTTTTGTAATAAAACGTAACAATATACAGGGTGTCCCCAAACCCAACAGCCAAACTTTAGTGATCGATAGAGGATCGAAAAACTAAAACAAGAAGTCCTCTGGCATATGCCTCGTTTTCGCTTCGTTTTCGAGAAAATCACAAAAAACTAAAAATAGTTGTGCAAAAACTAGTTAAGGCCAATGGAAGAGCGGATTTTATTCCTTGAATGAATTTTAGCAATAAATGTTACTCCAATACAATTATTGTATTCTAATCTTATACTAACAGAAAGGTAATTGAAAAAAAAAATATTTTTTATTAAGAAAAAAATAATAAATACTTTTTTATTCAAATATTCATAGTATAAAAAATATTACCTATTTAAAGTAGATAACATTATGAACAATAACTGAAGATTAAAACATAAAAAAAATTTAGAAAATTAATAAAATAATTAAATATTTTTACTTGGAAAACATAAATGTTTCAGTTTTTATATAGGTCTACCTTAGTGAGAAAAAAAAACCCCTGAAAATTTTGAAGGTTTTACCTTCTCTAAAATTACATCGTTAATTTCTAAAGCGTCAACGTAAATGTTGTTCAAAGTGCTGGCCTCTCGCTGCAATACACGCATCACATCGCGTACTCACAGATCGCACTGCATCTAAACATTGTTCTGCGGTGAGCTGGTTGCAAACCATTCTGATGCGCTCGATGAGGTCATCCCTTGTGCGGACGGGCTCTCGGTAGACATTTTCTTTCACGTATCCCCACACGAAGAAATCTAGTGGCGTGAGGTCCGGAGACCGGGGAGGCCAAGGCACCGGCCCACCTCCTCCTATCCAGCGACCTGGGTAGTTGATGTCTCGTTTGGCCCTTCCGTAATGTGCAGTACAACCATCGAGTTGAAATCAGCTCTCAAGCCTTGTTTCCAAAGGGATATCTTCCAGAAGTGCCCGTAAGTCATTCTCCAGGAATAGATGATAACTTTCAGCGTGAAGTCGAGCAGGTAAAAATACGGGACCTATTATGCGATTATAACAAAGACCGACTCACACGTTTACAGAAAACTCATGCTGGTAGTGAAATTCTCTAACAGCGCGGGGATTTTCATGTGCCCAAAGGTGGTAGTTTCTTTGATTGAATATACCCGCACGTGTAAAAGTCGCTTCGTCCGTCCAGATTACTTTCAATCGTTTTGCAATTGTTCTTTGTACCAATTACAAAAATTTAATCGGCGGGGATAATCAGCGGGTATTAAATTTTGTACCTTTTGTACATGGTAAGCATGCCTGCGGTCAGCCCTTAATGTGTCTCTCGAAGCCTTCTGAAAGTGCTGGTAAAAACACCTCTGTGTGGGGTTTCTCGGTCAGGAAACCGTCTGAGATATTCCTGAACTGCCTGACGTGCATTGCCTTCACAGAATCCGTAGACGTAGACTATGTCCCCGTATTCAGCGCTGATAAATCTAGCCATATTTGTTGACTTCACTAAACAGTACTAGCAACACCACTAATGTGAGAATGCGAGGCTGGATTCCCCCCAAAAAAGGATTAAAATGATAGTAAACATTTTAATCCTTTCTTTTTAAGTTTAAACACTCAACCTAGACGTTTTATTGATAAGAAAAGCGTGAGAATATTTATGTTTTCTAAATTTACTCCTCGTAAATTAAAAAATTAAGCTTACTCAAAAAGCCAATAGTTTTTTGTAATTTAAATACATTATTAAAAAAAAAATACACTTTTTGCACAACTATTTTTAGTTTGTTGTGATTTTCTCAAAAACGAAGCGAAAACGAGGCATATGCCAGATGACTTTTTTTCTTAGTTTTTCGATCCTCTATCGATCCCTGAAGTTTGGCCGTTTGGTTTGGGGACACCCTATATATATATATATATATATATATATATATATATATATATATATATATATATATGTATATATATATATATATTAAACGGACCTGATTTTCGTCATTCCTTGGGTAGGATTGATGGACATTTTCCAAAAATAGCGTCACGAGTACGACCTAATAGCTGATTCTATTTAAGGTAAATCTGCTAAAATGGTTTAAGCAGGGATTGTGTAGCACACACAGAATAAAGCCAAATAGAATGAGATACTATGTATATTATACCTGTTTGATCAACGTTTATCAAATATGGCGAACTGCTGTCTATTGGTACAACTAGCGTTCCATTTGGTTGAAGATAATGCCAGGAAGTTGTATTTCTTACGCCAATAGATATAGGCACTAACCAATGGCTGGGAGTAGTTTGCTTCCAGCTTAACACCTGAAAATAACCAGAGTATTAATTCAGACTTAAATAGTCGTTTTGTACAATGGCAGACAATACTTACAAAGTAGAGATGGCATTATCTTCAAATGATTTGAGAAAATTAAAACTCTTTAACGCTCTGCCAGAATGTGTTAAATCTATTGCAAGTCCGTCACGCAGGGGTTGCGTAAACTAAGAAGATTTCCCTGGTGAATTTTAACAATAGATAAACCTACATACTGCTAACACAACGCCGCACACTGGAGCGAGTGATAGGGTAAGCTGGACATTCATTAATATCTCCGTTTATACTGCTCCTAGAATATTGATTCTGGTGACATTTTAAAGCACATCCAATACTCTATTGAACTACCTCATCAGCAATTTTTTAATCAATTTTGCGATATAACGGTAAGATGAATTTTAAATGTGTACATACAGATTATGGATCGCTTACTAAGTAGAGAATTGTGATTTGTAGACACATAATATCAACATATAAAATATTTAGACAAGAAAAACATGTATTTAACTATTTCTTCGAACGTGAACGCGGCTTCAATTGCATAGAGAGAGGAGTTTTACACCGTACGTAGTTGGCAAAGATCTGCGGAAGGTATAATACGTCATCCGCACCGAAAGTGTAAACACTAAAAGTAAAATATTTAATGAATAGGCAAGTTTAGGCAAGATCTGACGACGTTGAAAATAAGACAATATACTCCTAAAAGCATGCCAAGTGGTATTTTTTCAAGCAAATACAAGCGATTTCCGAATTCAATTAAATAAAATTATTTTCAGCTCGATGAAAAAAAAGAAAAAAAAATTAGAGGAATTTTAAAAACCTTTTTTGCCAGTTTTTGATTTGTTATAATACCCTTAATGTCTACTGGAAGCAACAATAATTTATAAAATGAAATAAGAGTTCACGACGAATTTAATAAGCCAAGGTTTTTTTTTTTAACATGACAATTATAACCAGGCATTATGTAAAAACCTTTGCAATAATATGGTTAAAAATCAATCTGCTCAATTGAAAAGGGTTTATGTGGTACTAACAATACAATCAAAATCCCAAATTAAAACTTTTATTTTTTCCCCCAATGTCCAAGATTACTGAAGGATCACTCCAGTGTGCGTCAATAATAAGTGAATGAATACTGCCGGCGGGAAACGTCGGGAATGTAAACAAACAGGTCTGCCAACGGCTCACCGGAAAGAAAAACAATTACTGTAATATATCTTTAATATAACGTATTAATCTCATTAGAAACTATTTACTATATCTAGTACTGTAATTTTTAATGAATCAGAATAATTTTTATGTCAATCAAACAAATTTAAGTAGTCCAAAAACTTAGCTTCGAATGATGTGGTTTATTTCATAACCGAGTATTGTTTATGTAACATGAGTAGAAGTGGGGGTTTGCTGAAGGCTCAAAACTGAAAAATGCAAATAACTCGGTTTAAATTCAAGATAGGGAATTATATATATATATATATATATATATATATATATATATATATATATATATATACTAGCTCAGATACCCGGCTTCTCCCGGGAACTGTTGGCTTTACTTTACACAATATTTTGACATATACCCATTCCAGTTTTAGGGTTAGTACCCGTTGGCATTTGTTAATAATAAAATTAATTTTTTATGTAAGACTTCACTGTCCGCCAAATTGTAATATTTCCCGTCTCCTGTGCATTATGCATAGATTTTAGTTGTTAAGGATAAAATATCAATATTAATATAGATTTGAATTAATTTTTCCAGCTGAGGTACCACATAGTTCAAATAGGAATGAATTGTTGAGCATATCAATATTTCTACGCAAATTACTTGCTCCACACATTGTTCCTGGAGAAATGTATAAAACAATTGTTAATCTAAATATCAAAGTAAACAGCTTTTGTTATGTGCATGTTTGTCGAAAAACAAATAGACAATGAAGTATCACTATTTTTAATTGCAGGCTTCCCTTATAACCCCCACTCCAGTTCGTCTCAGAGGATATTAATATAGCCTAAAGTCTAAGTTGGGTTAGTAGTAATATACATACCAAGTTTCATAAAATTCGGTTCAGCCGTTTATGCGTGAAAAGGTAACAAACAAATAAACAAACAAACAAACACACACGAAAGATACAAAATGCAGTTATTGTGCCTATGACATGTGAAACGAAAACTTATCGTGAAAATTCGCGAAAAAAATCAATGTACAGACAGAGGTTACAATTTTATATATATATATATATATATATATATATATATATATATATATATATATATATATATATATATAGTAAATTTAATTTTCAATAAGATTCATGCTATACTTTTTTTCGATTCGACTTATAGGAACGGAGATATTTAGATCAGATAAGCGACGAGATAACGGTGCTAGCAGTATGTAGGTTTATCTATTATCAATCTTCACGAGGGAAATCTGCTTAGTTTCCGCAGACCCTGCGTGACGGACTTTATATATTTTGGACATTGGAAAAAAAAATGATTGAAAATCGTCATGAGTAGGCTCAATAGCTGATTTCCCTGGAGGGAAATATACTAATATACTAATAAACTGTATACTCACTTTGATCTGGGATAGGACGAGTGTAGAATCCTTTTCTGAAGCTAAGATGACAGGATATCCTGAAGTTTCCGTCCACGACCTCAGCTGCTGAAGTTCAGGTGGGAATGAAGAAAAGAACAAATCAGGACTTGTGACGCCTCCCAAACTTCAACATGAAATATAACAAATAGATTTAACGATACATATTCGAAATCCTTTTTTCGGAGTTTGACAGTGTGTTTAAAAAAGGTGTTAATGTCATAATGTCCGTCACGCAGGAGCTGCGTAAACTAAGCAGATTTCCCGCGTGAAATTTAACAATAAATAAATATACATACTGCTAACACACCACCGTAAATATTAAGTAAATAAATACAAACGATAATAAGAAAACTCCCAAAGGGGAGCCTCTAAAATGTAAACAAACAGTTCTGCTAACTTCCGACAGGAAAGAAAAACAATTTCTAAAATACATCTGATTATAACGTATAATAACTTTAATGTATGGGTTTTAATAACGTACAATAACTAAACTCAAATGAAATAAGTCCATTATAATTTATACAAAAAGAACAACAAAAATTTACACTGCTAAAGAATAAAGAATGAACAACATAAAATAATAAGTCTTTGGATAATGAATAAATAACGAATTGAAGCAGAGTTCGCAAAAAAGGACGGAGCACTAATAGATACAACTGCGAGAGTAAAAGGTTGATTTTACACACTAACTGACAGGTTATTATGAGATTGCTCGCAGTGTAGCCACCTTAAAATTAGATTAATTGTTTTAGGTTAAATAGTTCCTGGCAACACTGTCACTGAGACCAGGTGGCAGCTAGTAGGGTGAGGTTAAGGGTTGTTATAGAGCAGGCCAAGCTGCTACATAACTATAACTTATACTGTAATTTATAATAAATCAGAATAATTTTTGACTCAATCAATCAAATTTAGTAATCCAAAAACTTAAACGGGAGGGGGGGGGGTCACCAGAACTTATTTGCATGTATCTAGTATAATAAAGGTCTCTTGAAAACAGTGTTTGGTATTTAAGCTTCGAATAATGTGGTTTACTATATAACAGAATATTGCTTATGTAATATGAATAGAAGTAGGGGTTTGCTGAAGGCTGAAAACGGAAAAATTTACATATCTCAGTTAATATTCAAGATAGAGCATAAATGTATATAACAATATTTATAGTACATTTTAATTCCAATAAGATTGATTCTATTCAATTTTTCAATCTGACTTATAATAACGATTATAATATTCTTTCACGTTTTAATTAAATAAAGTATTAAATACACATGGCGAAAACCGGCGGTTCTAATGAATTAATGTTTGGGATAAGAGAAGGGGGGGGGGGCAGTATCCTTTACTTGGTGCAATCTGTTGCTGGCGTTTAAAAATAACATAGATTTGAATTATTAAGGATAAAATTTCAACATGGATTTCAATTAATATATCCAGGTGAGGTACCTGGTAGTTCATATTAGAATGAATTGTTGAGCATATCAATATTTCTACTCGCACTACTTACTTCTTACCTTATTTTACCAAAAAAAAAAAATAAATGTTACTCTAAATAAAAAAGTAAACAGTTTTTGTTTATGTTCACGATTGCCGAAAAACAAATAGAAAATGAAATATCGCAAATTTTTATTTCAGGCCTCCCACTCCCGTTCGGACCATAAATTTTAATATAGCTAGTTAATGCTAACTCACATACCGAGTTTTGTTAAATTCGGTTCAACCGTTAGTGCCCAATAAAATAGTTGGCTCCCGCTTTAGTATTTGGTGTATATCTCCTTTATACTTTGTTATAGATAACAAAATAAACAACTTGTGTAATGTTCATATTTGCATAAAAACCAATAGGAAACGAAATATCACTATATTTAATTTCAGGCCTCCTTATAACTCCCACTCCTGCCCGTCCCTAGAAATGTTAGTATGACTTATTATAAGGAAAGCATTAGTGCTAATTCACATACCGAGTTTGGTTTAGTTCGGTTGAATTTTTTGTGCCAAATAAAATTGTTGACTTCCGCAATAGTTTTTAGCGTATAACTCATTTATACTTTGTTATACGACAAAAGTGAATATAACAAATTTTACTTTAAATAACAAAATAAACAACTTTTGTCATGTGCATATTTGCCGAAACCCCAATAGGAAACGAAATATCACTTTATTTAATTTCAGGCCTCCTTATAACCTCCACTCCTGCCCGTCCCTAGAAATGTTAGTATGGCTTATTATAAGGAAAGCATTAGTGCTAATTCACATACCGAGTTTGGTTTAGTTCGGTTGAATTTTTTATGCCAAATAAAATTGTTGACTTCCGCAGTAGGTTGTAGCGTATAACTCATTTAGGTATACGACAAAAGTGTATATAACAAAAGTTACTCTAAATAACAAAATAAACAACTTTTGTTATATAAATTTATCAAATTTTGAATATTCTTAATATCTCCGACATTATGCGTCGGAACGAAAAGTTGTATAAAACTGCAAATAAAAACTGCTGTTGTGCTTATTCCAAATAAAATGTACTATATTTATCGTCTGATTTCAGCCAATAATATATATATATATATATATATATATATATATATATATATATATATACAATATATGTATATTTATTTGTCTGTTAACGCTCTACAGGTCGCAGTTTTTACCTTTACCTACCTCGATATTTATACGTATAATGTAAAAAGGAAGATTAAGTTCATGAACGGCTACATTTGGACGAGCGGGAGGGGGGGGGCCTAGACGGGGAGAATTTCGGACTTTTTTTTTATTATTCTGATTTCCTTTGAGAAAAAACTGTTGAAGCAAGGTCTGACTTAAGTTACATAGAATGCTGGATTGATTTTGAGAAAGGTTTATTTTGACTACATAATGGTATTGTTTGACCAAAGATATTATTGATGTGACTTACCTATTAACTGTTGAGATATAATTATTTATTGCCTTGGAGAAGTTTGTAGGTGCCACTAGACTGCTGATCATGTGGATGATAGAAGCACCTAGGTCAAATTGGAAATGTGTAAAGTTACATTCAGTAGAACATCTCTTTTTAAATGTTCATCAGAGTTCCCACGAGGGAAATCAGCAATAGAAGTCCTACTCATTACGCAAATTTCGAAAAACCTCTTCAACTGTCGATCGAGCTACCCAGGTGATGACGAAAATAAGGTCCGTTCAAAATTATATATATATATCTATATATATATATATATATATATATATATATATCTATATATATATATATATATATATATATATATATATATACTAGCTGAGATACCCGGCTTCGCTCGGGAATTCATTTGGGGCTGAATGTTGGTGGTATATTTTTGGCGAGGCTTTATTTTGCACAATATTATGACATTTACCCGTCCCAGTGTTTAGGGTTAACACCCGTCGTTTATGTGGATTTTTTAATAATAAAATTATTTTTTTATGCAAGACTTCTGCATATTGTCATATTTCCCGTTTCCTGTGCATTATGCATAGATTCGAATTATTAATGAGAAAATATTGACATACATTTGAATAAATTTTTTCATTTGAGGTACCTGGTAGTTCATATTGAAAAGACGTGTTGAGCAAATTTCTCTAAATAACAAATTAAACAACTTTTGTTATTTGCATATTTGCCGAAACCCCAATATAAAATCACTATTTTAATTTCAGGCCTCCCTTACAACTCCCACTCCTGCCCGTCCGTAGAAATAGTATGGCTTATTATAAGGAAGGCGTTAGTGCTAATTCAAATACCGAGTTTGGTTTAGTTCGGTTGAGTCTTTTGTGCCAAATAAAATTGTGGACTCCCTCTATAGTTTTTAGAGTATTACTCATTTATACTTCCGTATACGGCCAAAGTGAATATAACAAAAGTTACTCTAAATTACACAATAAACAACTTTTGTTATGTTCATATATGCCGAAAAACCAATAAGAAACGAAATATCGCTATTTTTAATTTCTGGCTTCCCTTATAACCCCCACTCCTGCCCGTCCCTAGAAATGTTGGCATGGCTTGTTATAATGAAAGCGTTAGTGCTAATACACATTCCGAGTTTTATTTATTTCGGTTGGGTCTTTTGTCCCAAATAAAATTGTTCACTTCGGCTATAGGTTTTAGCGTATATCTCGTTTATAACTCGGTATACGACGAAAGTGTATATAACAAAAGTTACTCTAAATAACAAAATAAACAACTTTTGTTATGTGCATATTTGCCGAAAAACCAATAGGAGTCGAAATATCGTTATTTTTAATTTCTGGCTTCCCTTATAACCCCCACTCCTGTTCGTTTCAGAGGATATTAATATAGCCTAAAGTCTAAGTTGGGTTAGTAGTAATATACATACCAAGTTTCATAAAATTCGGTTCAGCCGTTTATGCGTGAAAAGGTAACAAACAAACAAACAAACAAATAAACAAACAAACAAACAAACAGACACGAAAGAAACAAAATGCAGTTATGGTGTCTATGACATGTGAAACGAAAAGTTATCGTGAAATTTCGTGAAAAAAATCAATGTACAGACAGAGGTTACAATTTTATATATATATATATATATATATATATATATATATATATATATATATATATATATATATATATATATATATAAAATTTTAACCTCTGTCTGTACATTGATTTTTTTCGCGAAATTTCACGATAACTTTTCGTTTCACATGTCATAGACACCATAACTGCATTTTGTTTCTTTGGTGTTTGTTTGTTTGTTTGTTTATTTGTTTGTTTGTTTGTTACCTTTTCACGCATAAACGGCTGAACCGAATTTTATAAAACTTGGTATTTATATTACTACTAACCCAACTTAGACTTTAGGCTATATTAATATCCTGTGAGACGAACAGGAGTGGGGGTTATAAGGGAGACCTGAAATTAAAAGTAGTGATATTTCGTTTCCTATTGGGGTTTCGGCAATTATGCACATAACAAAAGTTGTTTATTTTGTTATTTAGAGTAACTTTTGTTATATACCCTTTTTTCGTATACCAAATTATAAACGAGATATACGCTAAAACCTATAGCGGAAGTGAACAATTTTATTTGGGACAAAAGAATAATATCCTTATAATAAGCCATATTAACATTTCTAGGGACGGGCAGAAGTGGGGGTTATAAGGGAGGCCTGAAATTAAAAATAGTGATATTTCGTTTCCTATTGGTTTTTCGGCAAATATGAACATAACAAAAGTGGTTAATTTTGTTATTTAGAGTGACTTTTGTCAAATACACTTTTTTCGTATACTGAATTATAAACGAGATATACGCTAAAACCTATAGCGGAAGTGAACAATTTTATTTGGGACAAAATACCCAACCGAAATAAATAAAACTCAGTATGAGTATTAGCACTAACGCATTCCTTATAATAAGCCATACTAACGTTTCTGGGGACGGGCAGGAGTGGGGGTTATAAGGGAGACCTGAAATTAAAAGTAGTGATATTTCGTTTCCTATTGGGGTTTCGGCAAATATGCACATATCAAAAGTTGTTTATTTTGTTATTTAGAGAAATTTGCTCAACAATTCATTTCAATATGAACTACCAGGTACCTCACCTGGAATAATTAATTCTAATTATAATATATTTTTATAATATTCTGTCCTTAATAATTTAAATCTATGCATAATGCACAGGAAACGGGAAATATGACAATATGGAGGACAGTGAAGTCTTACATAAAACATAATAATAATAATAATAATAATTAATTTTGTTATTAACAAATCCACAGCAACGACGGGTATAAACCCTAAACACTGGGAAGGGTAAATGTCAAAATATTGTGCAAAGTAAAGCCTTGCCAAAAAAATACAATCGCCATCCAGCCTCAAATGAATTCCCGGGCGAAGCCGGGTATCTGAGCTAGTATATATATATATACACACACACACACCCGACTGAAAATTTTCAAGAGGATGTTGAATTGGTGGAAGGTTCTACAAGAGAAGTCGGCAGATGATCTATCAAGACTGTGTTACATGCGCCTAAAGGAATTATCTGCCAATTATTCAATGCCATTTAATTGGGCGAATGAACTGGAAGGGTATCTTGGGTGCATTGAAGGGGGCTTGGAGGAATTGGAAATGGCGGAAAATATTAATGGAAAAATAAAGACATGTTTAGAGGCTCTCGAGAACCATTTAATCTCGTTAGATATAGAACGAGTTTTAAACAGCACATATAGCCAGTACTTTAGAAGAATTAGATCTCTTGGCAGAGGTACCTGTACCAAAATGTGCCATTTTTTAAGACCAAAGTTATATCTCAAATCCGCTTATTAGGTACAAAAAATCAAAGATTAATAGTTGGTAGGACAATTTACATATTCAACCCAGAAAAGCCATGCCCCCTTTGCGAAGATAGCCAAGACACCGTTTCGCACTTCATCCTTACATGCCCCGTTTTAGCAGATAGAAGAAACCACCTCCTGAAAAGTTTCAACATTCCACAGCAATCCATGGATAATTTGTTTGACCTTATGGACAAGAATAAAATGAACTGCATATATGTTTTCATTCTTAAAGGTCTTTACGTCAGAGGGAAAAAAATACAAACACTATAATAATTAAAATAAAATTAATGTCTTATGTTTTTTTTCTATAGTAATTAGTGTATATAGTTTTTGTTTTTTGTTATTTTTTAAAAAAAAGAATTCTCTGTTTATGTTTATATGAAAAAAAGAAGAGGGTTGAACCCTTGCTATAAAATTGTTAAATTTTTATAAGCAATAAAAATATTCATTCATTCATATATATATATATATATATATATATATATATATATATATATATATATATATATATATATATATATATATCTGTTAACGCTCTAGTGGTCAATTTTTGTTTGATCGTTACCAAACTATATATTTAATCGTTTTATGCAAGAAGAAATATCAAGTTCGTTAATTGCTGAAATCGGAGCAGAGAGATGGGGGATATTCAAAAATTCGAAATATCTTCGTTAGTAAAGGTCGGAAGAAGAATTGTATCGAACCAATCTTATTGCTAATTAAACGATCTGTAAATATTTTCTGAATCATGAATATTAACCAAGATATTTGGATTTTATAGTTTTCCTCTTTCAGTAATCCCCCCAATCCTACTAATGTTAAGTATATTAATAATAAGCTGTTAAATCATGAACCACTGCATTTCAAGGTTAAATACCAAATATTGTTTTCATTGAACTTATACTTTGTGAGTTATGAGAAAATACGTTCTGTTGACCGCCCCCCCCCTTCTTTTGTTCTTGGATTACTAAAATTTGATTGATTGAGATAAAACTGATTTTTATTCATTACAAATTACATCACTAGCTTTAGTGAATTGTTTTCAATAAAATTAATATGTTATATTCAGACATATTTCATTAAAGTTTTTTCTTTCCTGTCTAAAATTCAGGTTGGCTAGCCTGTTTGTTTACAATTCTGGGTTTTCTGCAAATATGCACATGACAAAAGTTGTTTATTTTGTTATTTAAAGTAACTTTTGTTATATTCAATTTTGTCGTATAACAAAAAATGAACGAGATATACACTAAAATGTCCGTCACGCAGGGGCTGCGTAAACTAAGCAGATTTCCCATGTGAAGTTTTACAATAGAGAAATCTGCATACTGGTAACTCAATACCACCGTGATTAAATACAAACGGTAATGAGAAATCTTTCAGTTATTTAAAATAAATTCCCAACTGAAACGGCTTCTGAATTGTAAGAATAATTTATATTTTAATAACTCAAATTTTAGTAGTCCAAGAACTAAAGAAGGGGAAGGGGGGGGGGGTCGGATGAACAGAACGTATTTGCATAAATCTCACAAAGTAACGAAGGTAAGGTAAGGTTAGAAACGACAGGTAAGGTTAGAAGAAGCTTCCACCTGAGCCGAGTACTGACGGAAATGGCCGACCTAATCCGAACTGTACCCGACCACAGACTTCATAAAAATGCAAATATCTCGGTTAATATTCAAGATAGCGAATAAATGAATATAACAATATTTATAGTAAATTTATTTTGCAATAAGATTGATTCTGTACAATTTTTCGATCCGACGTATAGTAACGGAGATATTTCGAATTTTCAAAAATCCCCCCTCTAAACCCCCCCTCCCACTGGTCCGATTTCAGCCATTAACGAACTTGATCTTTTTCTTTTTTTTATATAAAACGACTAAATATCGAGTTTGGTACCGCGTGGGAAATCTGTTTAGTATATGCAGCCCCTGCGTGACGGGCTTTTTTATCCTATAGTGAACCTCATTTACTGGTAACACAGTATGCAGATTTATTTATTACTAGCTCAGTTACCCGGCTTCGCCCGGGAATTCATTTGAGGCTGGATGGTATTTTTTTGGCAAGGCTTTACTTTGCACAATATTTTGACATTTACCCTTCCCAGTGTTTAGGTTTAATACCCGTCGTTTCTGTGGATTTGTTAATAATAAAATTAATTTTTTATGTAAGACTTCACTGTCCTCTATATTGTCATATTTCCCGTTTCCTGTGCATTATGCATAGATTTAAATTATTAACGACAAAATATTATAGGGATGGGCAGGAGTGGGGGTTGTAGGGGAGGCCTGAAATTAAAAATAGAGTTATTTCGTTTTCTATTGGGTTTTCTTCAAATATGCACATGACAAAAGTTGTTTATTCTGTCATTTAGAGTAACTTTTGTTATATTCACTTTTGCCTTATAACAAATTATAAACGAGATGTACACCAAAAACTAAAGCGGGAGCCAATTATTTTAGTGGGCACTAACGGTTGAACCGAACTGAAGAAAACTCGGTATGTGAATTTGCATTAATTCTTCCATGATTATAAGCTATATTAATATTTATAGGTCCAAACGGGAGTGGGGGTTATAAGGGAGGCCTGAAATAAAAATTTCGGATATTTCATTTTCTATTTATTTTTCGGTTATGATGTATCTAAAACAGCTATCACCATTACGCTTTGGACCGAATCAAGGGAAAGGTACTTTAATTCCAAGGTTTGGAAGACAGAATACTTTCTACGACTATGAATTATACTGTTCATTACGTTATAAAAAAACCTACATGCACAAGAGACGGGAAATATAATAATATTAGAAGAGTGAAGTCTTAAATAACAAATAGTTTTATTATTAATAAATCCACAGCATTGACGGGTGTAAACCCTAAAAACTGTGACGGGGAAATGTCATAATATTGTGGAAAGTAAAACCTTGCCAAAAAAAAAAATACCATCTTTATACAGCCTAAAATGAATTCCCGGACGAAACCGGGTACCATAGCTAGTATATATATATATATATATATATATATATATATATATATATATATATATATATATACACAGTTTTGAACGGTCCTCATTTTCGTCATGTCCTAGGTAGAATCGATGGACATTTGAAGAATAACTTCAAAAATCGCGTGATGAGTAAGAGCTCAACAGCTGATTTCCCTTAAGTGAAATCTGCTAACAGGACATACCTTTATCATAAGTGATAACATCAAACATATCATCGATGTCTGATAGTGTAGTTAGGTTTTCGTTGGTGAGTGGGTGCGAATTCCAACCATCATGTTCGAGTGCCAGTTGCCGTGATTCAACTGCGAACTGTTCGTCAAGACGGAATTCAGGATAAACCTGGAATCAAAAAAAAAAAATACATTAATAGATATATTAATATAACAAGACAGGCAACATTATCATATTTTTAGGAGTTATACTTGAGGGAAATCAGCAATTAAGGATGTACTCATAGAAAGATTTCCTCAAAAGTCCTTCGATACTACCTACTAGGTGACGAATAAGTCCGTCACGCATGGGCTGCGTAAACTAAGCAGATTTCCCACGTGTCGTTTTACAATAGAGAAATCTGCCTACTAATAACGGCAGTAGTGGTAATGAATTTCTAAACCTATTCAAGAGGGACGAACAGTTACGGAAATGGCCGCCCTAGCTCTCGGCGGAACGTCCCGAACATAGCTGACTCCTGCCGACCACACACACAATACAAATGCAAATATCTTGGTTAATATTCAAGATACAGAATAAATGTATAGAATAATATTTATAGTAAATTTAATTTGCAACAAGATTAATTCTTTTAAATTTTTCGATCCGACGCATAATAACGGAGATATTTCGATTATTTGAAAATCCCCCTCTAAACCCGAGGGTCCGATTTCAGCCAGTAACGAACAGTTCTTTTTACATGAAACGATTAAATTTCGAGTTTGGTAACGATCAACCAAAAATTGTGAGCGATAGAGCGTTAACAGACACACACACACACACATATATATATATATATATATATATATATATATATATACATATATATATTTTGAACGGACCTCATTTTCGTCATCTCCTGGGTAGGATCGATGGACATTTGAAGAAATTTTTCGAAACTCGCGTCATGAGTACGACCTCAATAGCTGATTTCCTTTAAGGGAAATCTGCTAAAACGTCCATATTTAAAATTATTTGAATTTATCTCAAAACTTAAAAGTTCAATGAGAACAATATTTGGTATTTAGACTTCAAAGAAAGTGCATCATAATATAACTTTTTTTTCATAATATGACATGAGGAGGAGTAGGAATTTACTCACGTCCGAAAACTGAATAATGCAACTATCTCGGTTAATGAACATAGTGAACACAATCAAGATAGGGAAGAAACATACATAAGAACATTTATAGAACATTATATTTACAATAAGATTGACTCTATTCACTTTTAGCAGATTTCCCTTAAGGGAAATCAGCTATTGAGGTCGTACTCATGACGCGAGTTTTGAAAAATTTCTTCAAATGTCCATCGATCCTACCCAGGAGATGACGAAAATGAGGTCCGTTCAAAATTTTATATATATATATATATTTGTCTGTTAACGCTCTAGTGGTCGCAATTTTTGTTTGGTCGTTACCAAACTCAGAATTTAATCGTTTTATGTAAAAAGGAAGATCAAGTTCGTTAATGGCTGAAATCGGTCCAGTGGGAGGGGGGGGGGTTTAGAGGGGCGATTTTCGGAAAATTCGAAATATATCCGTTATTATGCGTCGGATTGAAAAATTGTATAGAATCAATCTTATTGAAAATTAAATTTACAATAAATATTGTTCTATACATTTATTCCCTATTTTGAATATTAACCGAGATATTTGCATTTTTATTAAATTTGGGCCGATACCGGATTTTTGAATTTCCCGCCAAAACCTAGTTCGGCCCTTTGCCGTAACTGTTGGGCTCTTGTATGGAGATCTCTCTATTGTATTACTTCACGTGGGAAATCTGCTTAGTTTACGCAGCCCCTGCGTGACGGACTTTTTCTATTTGATGCATAACAACGGAGATATTCCGTATTTTCGAAATCCCCCCTCCAAACTTCCACTTCCACTCGTCCGATTTTAGCCGTTAACAATTCATCTTCATTTTTACATAAAACGTTGAAATATCGAGTTTGGTAACGATCATCAAAAATTGCGACAGCTAGAACGTTAACAGGCAAATATATATGTTTGCTATATGGTGAAATCGGACGTGGAATAGAGGAGAGTTGAAGGGTTGAATTTGATAATTTTAAATATTTTTTTCTGTAATCGTCGAATAATGGTAACATTACTACACTGAAATGAGTGAAGAAAGAAAGTAATCACTTTCTTCACAAGTGAAGAAAGTGAATTGCCTTCTTAATTAGTAATAAGTATAAATTAAAAAATAATTTGAAGTTGGAAATCAAATGCTTTTAAATGTTTCTTAACATTGTAAGAATTTATATTAAGAAAATAAATTGAAGTGTGAATGAATTATTGGTGGAAATAATCAATATATTTTAAAATTTAAATATAATAATAATTACCTTCCTTGTTTATAACCTGCACTTGTTTATAACTGCACTACTTCACAATCATCACTAGTTGTTTTATAACCTTTCACAACCATGCTTATAACCTACCAACAACATACCATAATCTTCACAACATCCTAATTTTGTTCATATTCTGGTTAGATCTGATTGTGCATGTATTTAACACGATTAACAGAAAAAATTTAATATTACAACTCGTGCACGAAAAGTAGAATTTACAACTCTCGTGAAATTACCACACTCGCTTCGCTCGTGTGGGTAAACGTTTCACTCGAGTTGTAAAATGATCTACTTTCGTCGCTTGTATAATAAATAACTATTGTTATTACGAATCGGATAGTAAAATGTTATAGATCCAATCTTGTTAAACTATTTATGCTCTACAATTTTCGTTATATGAATATTTCCTTGATTCAAGTATTGAGCGAGTTATTCATGCTTTCTTGTTTTCAGCCATCAGTAACCCCCCTCCCTGCTGCCTTCTACTCTTCGGTTGTTCTACATAAGAATAGGGAATATGATATGAGATGAGATAGCAAGTGAGTTACTCTCTCTCTCTCTCTCTCTCTCTCTCTCGCTCTCTCTCTCTCTCCTCCCTCTTCCCTCTCTCCTCTCGTTCTCCCTCTCTTCTCTCGTCTCTCTCTCTCCTACTATCTCTCTCTCTTCTGTCTTCTCTCACTCTCTCTTTCACCCTCTCCCTCCTTCCCTTACCATCCCTCCATCCCCTTTCTTCCTCACACACACTCTCTCTCCTTTCTCTCTCCGTCTTCTCACTCTCTCCTCCTCCGTCTCGTTCCTCTTCCCCCCTCTCCTCTTCTGTCTTCTCTCTCTACCCTACTCTTCTCTCTCTACCACTCCCAACTATCTCTTCTCGCCCGCTGCTCAACCTCCGCTCCCTCTCCTGCCTTTCCCTCTTCTCACTCTTCCTCTCTTTTCTGGGGTCTTTCTTCCTGGGGTCCTGGGTCCGTTTTCTTTCTGTCGTTCCCATTCCTCTCTCTTCCTTCTTCTCTGTCTCTCTCTCTTCTCTCTCCCTCTTCTCTCTCTCTCTCTCTCGTTCTCTCCCTCTCTCTTCTGTCTTCTCTCACTCTCTCTTTCACCCTCTCCCTCTCCCTCTCCCTCCCTCCCTCCCTTTCTCACACACACTCTCTCTCTTCTCTCTCCCTCGTCTCTCTCCCTCTCTCTCTCTCTCTCGTTCTCTCCCTCTCTCGTTCTCTCCCTCTCTCTTCTGTCTTCTCTCTCTCTCTCTCTCTCTCTCTCTCTCTCTCTCTCTTCCCGTATAACAGGACGTGGGCTTAGTTATCTCAGTCACTGCTTGCGGACCTTTTCGTCGTTTTCTTGGTAGTATCGGTGAACATCTATCTGACGTGTTTGTTACCTGATGAGTGATGAAGAACTGTAGATACCTAGCGAATCCCTCGCTGAGCACAAAGTTGCACGACCACCATTGAGGAGTAACCAGATTGCCGAAACCACTGATGAGCTAGATCGTGACCTAACCACAGTGATGATTTCTGGCCTGCAATATCCAGTGCAGTGGAATAGCTCCTGTCGTAAAGCAGCAATGACTCTCTAGCGGCAAACGGAAAATCATATTAGATCTCGTTGCATAGTTATTAGGAGAGAAAATTAATTCCCAAAATTAAAAAATAATTAATTTTTTATAACCATCTGTTATTGAGGTTGTGTTCATGATTATCAAAAATTAAATTTCTTCAAAGCTCTCCCTCTTCCCTCTCCCTCACTCTCACACACACTCTATCTCTTCTCTCTCCCTCTTCGATCTCTTTCTTTCTCTCTCTCTCTCCCTCTCACTCTCCCCTCCTCTCTCCACTTCTCTCTCACACACCTCTCTCTCTCTCTCTCTCTCCTCTCTCTCTCCTCTCTTCTCTCCTTCCTCCTCTCTCTCTCTCCTCCTCCCTCTCTCTCCCTTCCCTCTCCACTCTCTCTCCTCTCCCTCTCTCTTCTCTTCCTCTTTCTCTCCTCTCTTTCGCTCTCTCTCCCTCTCCCTCTCCCCCACTCCTCTCCCTCTTTCTCCTCCTCTCCTTCTCTCTTTCTCTCTACCTCTTCGATCTCTCTCTTTCTCTCTCTCTTCTCTCTCTCTCTCTCCCTTCTCCTCTCCTCGTCCACTCTCTCTCTCTCTCCTCTCATCTCTCTCTCTCTCTCTCCCTCCCTCTCTTCTGCCTCTCTCTCCTCTCTCTCTCCCTCTCGATCTCTCTCCCCCTTCCCTCTCTCGTCACACACACTCTATCTCTTCTCTCCCCCTCGCCCTCTTCTCTACTCTCTCTCTCCCCTCCTCTCTCTCTCACTCGCCCCACACTCTCTCCTCCTCCCCTCTTCTCTCCTCTCTCTCTCCCCCTCTCATCGATCTCTCTCTCTGCTCTCCTCTCCTCTCTTCTCTCTTCTACTCCTCTCTTCCTCTCTCTTCTCTCACTCTCTCTCCCTCTCTCCTCTCACTCTTTTCTCTCTCTCTCTCCTCTCTCCTCTCTCTTCTCCCTCTCTCTCTTCCCTCCCTCTCTCTCTTCTCTCTCCTTTCTCTCCCTCTCCCTCTCTCTCTCTCTACTCTTCTCTCTCTTCTTCTCTCTCGCCCTACTCTCTCTCTTTCTCCCTCTCTCTCTCTCTCTCTCTCTATCTCTATTCTCTCCCTCTCTCTCTCCCTCTCTTTATCTCTCTCTCTCTCTCCCTCTCTCTCTCCCTCTCTCTCTCTCTCCCGCCCTCTCTTCTCTCTCTCTCTCTCTCTCTCGCTCTCTCTCCCTCTCCCTCTCTCTCACACACACTATCTCTTCTCTCTCCCTCTTCGATCTCTCTCTCTCTCTCTCTCTCTCTCTCTCTCTCTCTCTCTCCCTCTCTCTCTCCCTCTCACTCTCTCTCCCTCCCTCTCTCTTCTCTCTCTCTCTCTCTCTCGCTCGCTCTCTACAGCATCATATATAAAAGCGGTACTAACCACCACCATTACTCCATATACCGTCCTATTCCTAGCATATATTTGAAACTTTGTCAGAAAGGGACCTTTATAATGAGAGATGTACGCAAATATTTTTCCTTGATAAGGGATATATAGTAAAAAGAGTTTAAGCTTTATATCAATTCAACTTTATAATATTTTGAAAAAAAAAAAACTACAAGATAATTTGGGAATTCGGGTCTTTAAAATAATTAAATTTTATTAATAAACATTTACGTTATTGCGTTTTATTTTAATAAATAAAAAGCCCGTCACGCAGGGGCTGCGTAACCTAAGCAGATTTCACTCGTGAAGTTTAACAACAGATAAATCTACGTTATGTTTACATAAAACGATTAAATGTTAACGCTCAAACTAATATTACGACTGCTAGAGCGGTAAATATCTGTGTGTATTATATATATATATATATATATATATATATATATATATATATATATATATATATATATAGTCTCTGGGAAGTATTAGCAAATTTCCCTTCAGGGAAATCAGCTATTGAGGTTGTACTCCTGCCGCACTTTCCGACCTGTTTCTTAAAATGTCCATCGATCCTACCTAGTAGATGACGAAAATGAGGTCCGTTCAAAACTGTATATATATATATATATATATATATATATATATATCTATATATATATTAACGCTCTAGCGGTCGCAATTATTGTTTTATCGTTACCAAACTCGAGATTTAGTCGTTTTATGTAAACTGGCCTGTATGTAGGCTGAAATCGAGCCAGTGGGAGGGGGGTTTAAAGGGGACGATTTTCGAAAATTCGAAATATCTCCGTTACCATAAGTCGGATTGAAAAATTGTCTAGAAACAATCTTATTGAAAATTAAATTTACTGTAAATATTGTTCTATACATTTATTCACTATCTTGAATATTAACCGAGATATTTGCATATTTCAGTTTTCAGCAATCAGCAAACCGCCACTTCTACTCATGTTACATAATAAATCACATTATTGGAAGTTTAAATACCAAAAATTGTATTCAAGAGACCTTTATTATGCGAGATACATGCAAATATGTCCTTGTGCCCCCCCCCCCCCTTCTTAAGGTTTTGGACTACTAAAATTTGATTGATTGAGATAACAATTATTCTGACTCATTATTAATCACAGTACTAGATATAGCAAAGAGTTCTCAATAAAACTAATATGTTATATTCTGATATATTTCAGTAATTGTTTTTCTTTCCGGTGTGAGGCGGGCAGACACGTTTCTTTACATTTCTAACCTAACGCTTCCTTCGGCAGGTTATTGAAATTGGATGGACCATTTCTTATTTCCGTTTGTATTTATTCACGGTGGTGTTGTGTTAGCAGTATGTAGATTTATCTATTACTAAACTTCACGTGGGAAATCTGCTTAGTTTACGCAGCCCCTGCGAGACGGACTTTGTTGGTTTACGAATTTTCAATGGATATGCGCCCATCTTCCTCTAGAAATATTTAATATTATATTAATTTGTTTAAAATTAAAAACACTGTCTGACGAAGATGGAAGCATTTCCATTAAAAATTTGAATATTTAATTTTAGCAGATTTCCCTCAAGGGAAATCGGCAATTGAGTTTGAACTCATGACACGATTTCCGATACATTTATTCAAATGTCCATCGATCCTGCCCAGGAGATGGCCACAAAGGAGGTCTGTTCAAAATTATATATATATATATATATATATATATATATATATATATATATATATATATATATATATATATATGTCTGTTAACGCTCTAGAGGCCGCAATTTTTACTTGATCGTTACCAAACTCCATATTTAACTTACTCCATATTTAAACGTTTTATGTCAAATTAAAGATTAAGTTCGTTAACGGCTGAAATCGCACCAGTGGGAGGAGGCGGGTCTAGAAAGAAGGAATTTTGAAAATTCGAAATATTTCCGTTACTATAAGTCGGATCGAAAATGTGTATAGAAAGAATATTTTTGCAAATTAAATGTACTATAAATATTGTTATACATGTGTTCCCTATATTGAATATTAACCGAAGCATATGCATTTTCCAGTTTTCAGCCTTCACTAAACCCCCTCGTCTAGTGGTGTTACGTAAACAATACTCTGTTATATAATAAACCATATTTTCGAAGCTTAAATACCAAATATTGTTTTCCAGAGACCTTTATTATTACATTCAAATATGTTCTTGTGACCCCCTCCCCTGTCTTAAATTCTTGAACTGCTAAAATTTGATTGATTGAGATAAAATTTATTCACTTGGGAAATCTGCTTACGTTTACACAGCCCCTGTGTCCGATTTTTTATAAGTAAAGAGGATAAAATATTATAAACCATAAAGAAATAATAAACCAAAAGTATAGGGTATATATATATATATATACACAGTTGTGAATACATACCTAAAGGTGATTAGTCCCCAGTTCTCCATTGCTCCAGCTGAGAAATCTGGAATAGCTACCAAGTCCACTTTATCTTTCACTGCCTTGCATTCTATACCTGGAATTTGAAATAAAATATTAAGGGTTATTAATTTTATTAGCAGATCCCCTTTAAGGGAAATCCGCTAATGATTGAGGTCGTACTCATGACGCTATTTATAAAAAAACTCCTCAAATGTCCATCCATCCAACCTAGACGTTAACGATAATGAGGGTCGTTCAAAATTTTAGAGAAGTCCGTCACGCAGGGGCTGCGTAGACTAAGCAGATTTACCACGTGAAGTTTTACAGTAGAGAAATCTGCCCAATAACAAATGTAGTAAGTTGTAAGGGATCACTAAACTTATACACGAGGGACGAATAGTTACGAAAACGGCCGCCAGAGCTCTCTTCGGAAAGTACCAAACAGCTCACTCCTGCCGACCAATGCAGAATACAAATGCAAATATCTCGGTTAATATTCAAGATACAGAATAAATGTATAGAACAATATTTATAGTAAATTTAATTTGCAATAAGATTTATTCTACACAATGTTTCGATCCAACGTATAATAACGGAGATATTTCGAATTTTCCGAAATTCCCCCCTCTAAACCCCCCTCGCGCTAGTCCGATTTCAGCCATTAACGAACTTGATCGTCCTTTATACATAAAACGATTAAATTCCGAGTTTGGTAACGATCAAACAAAAATTGCGACCGCTAGAGCGTTAACAGACAAATATATATATATATATATATATCAAATTTTGAGCGAACCTCATTTTCGTCATCTCCTGGGTAGGATCGATGGACATTTGAAGAAATTTTTCGAAACTCGCGTCATGAGTACGACCTCAATAGCTCATTTCCCTTAAGGGAAATCTGCTAATATATACTAGTTAAGGTACCCGGTTTCTCCCGGGAATTCATTTTAGGCTGAATAAAAATGATATTTTTTTGGCAAGGCATTATTTTCCAAAATATTTTGACAGTTCCCCATCACAGTTTTTAGGGTTTATACCCGTCGATGATGTGGATTTGTTAATAATAAAATTATTTGTTATTTAAGAATTCAATCTTCTAATATTATATTTTCCGGAGGAAACAATTGTATGAAACCAAACTGATTGAAAATTGAATAGTCTGTAAATAATGTTCTATAGATTCTTTCTGTATCATGAATATTTTTGCACAGATATTTTCATTTCCTAGTTTTCGCCTCCTACTAGTGTCATGTTATATCATGAACCACTCCTATCTATGGTTAAATACCAAATGTTGTTTTCATTGGACTTTTACTTAGTGAGATGTATGCAAATATGTTCTGTTGACCCCCTCCCTTCCTTTTAGCAGATTTCCCTTTAAGGGAAAATCAGCTATTGAGGTTGTACTCATGACGGAATTTTTGAAATTTTTCTTCAAATGTCCATCGATCCTAACTAGTAGATGATGAAAATGAGGTCCGTTCAAAACTGTAATATATATATATATATATATATATATATATATATATATATATATATATATATTTGTCTGTTACCGCTCTAGCGGTTGCAATTTTTGTTCAATCGTTACCAAACTCGATATTTAGTCGTTTTATGTAGAAAGAAAGATCAAGTTCGTTAATGGCTGAATTCGGACTAGTGGGAGGGGTAGTTAAGAGGGGGGAATTTTTTAAAATACGAAATATTTCCGTTACTATACGTCGAAAAATTATATAGAATTAATCTTATTGCAAATTAAATTTACTATAAATATTGTTATATACATTTGTTATCTATCTTGAATATTAACCGAGATATTTGCATTTTTATGAAATCGGGGCGGATAACGGATGATAGTAAAACTTCACGTGGGAAATCTGCTTAGTTTACGCAGCCCCTGCGTGACGTACTTTTATTGTTCTTGGATTACTAAAATTGAGTGATTAGATAATAATAATTCATTATAAATTACTGCGCAAGCTATAGTAACTACTTTTTATTGAAATTAATCTTCTTATTCTGGACCCAATATTTTTTATATATTTCTGATATTTTATCAAGAAGGGCATGGGTCTGCAATAAAAAAAACATTTATTCCGGTGCAAACTTTATTGAAACTGCCCTACATGTCTCATCGCTTACTTACCACCTCTTCAGGGGCTATCCCTTTTCAAAACAAATATATAAGATATTTCGAATTTTCGAAATTCCCCCCTCATAACCCCCCTCCCACTGGTCCGATTTCAGCCATTAATGAACTTTATATTTGTTTTTACATAAAACGTTCAAATACCGAGTTTGGTAACGATTAAAAAGAAATAACGATCGCTGAGTGTTAACAAATATATATATGTCTATATATATAGTTTTGAATGGATCTCGTTTTCGTCATCTCCTCTGTGGGATCGATGGACATTTGAAAAAAGTTTTCGAAAATCGCGTCATGAGTATATATATATATATATATATTGAACAGACCTCATTTTGGTCATATTCATGTGTACAACCTCAATAGCTGATTTCCCTTGAGGGAAATCGACCAGATAAAAGCTTGTCACTCCGGGGCTGCGTAAACTAAACAGATTTCCATCGTGAAGTTTTACAATGGAGAAATTTCGCTAGAGCCGAACAGTTACGGAAACGGCCGAACCAGGTTTTGGCCGAAACTCACGACTACAACCGAACTTAGCCGATCTCAACTCGTCCGTTATTAACGCGCACTTAATAAAAAGTCCGTCACGCAGGGGCTGCGTAAACTAAGCAGATTGCCCACGTGAAGTTTTACAATAGAGAAATCTGCCTAGTAATAACCTATTCTCACAAGGACGAATAGTTAGTGAAACTGCCACACTAGCGCTAGTGCGCTCGGCGAAAACTCCCGAACATAGCCGACCATCCTCACAATACAAATCCAAATATCTCGGTTAATATTAAAGATACCGAATAAATGTATAGAACAATATTTATAGTAAATTTAATTTGCAATAAGATTGGTTCTATACAATTTTTTGATCTGACGTATGGTTTCTGAGATATTTCTAATTTTAGAAAATACCCCATTCTAAACCCCCCCTCCCACTAGTCCGATTTCAGCCATTAACGAACTTGATCTTCCTTTTTACATAAAACGATTAAATTCCGAGTTTGGTAACGATCAAACAAAAATTGCGACCGCTAGAGCGTTAACAGACAAATATATATATATCTCTCTCTCTATATATATATATATATATATATATATATATATATATATATATATATATATATATAATTTTGAACGGACCTCATTTTCGTCATCTCCTGGGTAGGATAGATGGACATTTGAAGAATTTTTCGAAACTCGCGTCATGAGTACGACCTCAATAGCTGATTAAATCTGAAAAAATCTGCTAAAATGCAAATATCACGGTTAATGTTCAAGTTAGAGAATAAATGTATATAACAATATTTGTTAAATGTAATTTGCAATAAGATTGGTTCTGTTCCTTTTTTTGGTCCTACCTATAGTAACGGAGATATGACGAATTTTCGAAAATCCCCCCCCCCACTGGTCTGTTTCAGCCATTAACGAACTTAATATTTGTTTTTACATAAAACGATTAAATATCGAGTTTGGTAACGATCAAAAAAAAATTGCGACTGCTAGAGTGTTAACAGACAAATTGGTATTTTCCCTTAAGGGAAACGTGCTAAAAACTGATGATGAATTTAAACATACCTGTGAAATTCTCCAGTTCTTGAACTACAAGAGGTGCAGCATTTAATGCTATGTCGTACTCGTCCTGGAATTGTTTGTTGGACCAAATGCCGTATTTGATGTTGGGTTGTCCCGTACATCCTGGAGTCTCGATAGATCTCCCTCCGAAACTTTCATCTTCGAAGATCACCCAAGCAACGAGGTAGACGGGAATGTTCTTCTGTTCTGAGAATTTGATACTTCTAACTCCAACACTGCAAATATAAAAATATATTTTTTTTTAATTGGAAATTTTACACATTGTTTTTATCCCTAAAACTGCTATATAATAAACAAACTCGTCTGACACGCAGTGGCTGCTTACACTAAGCAGATTTCCCACGTGAAGGTTAACAATAGATAAATCTGCCTAATAACAACTGTAGTAGTAAGAAACCTCTTAACCTAAAACATTATTTAGGGCGTAACAACCCAGTAGTTTCTAGCCCCAAAAAACAGTTAACCTAACCTCTAAACCTATTCTCGAATAGTTATGGAAACGGCTCCAGAGCTCTCGGCGGAAAGTCCGAACATAGCCTACTGGCAGAATACAAATGCAAATATCTCGGTTAATGTTCAAGTTAGAGAATAAATGTATATAACAATATTTGTAGCAAGTGTAATTTGCAATAAGATTGGTTCTGTACAATTTTTCAGTCCGACGTATAGTAACGGAGATATTTCGAATTTTCGAAAACCTCCCCTCTAAACCCCCCTCCCACTGGTCCGATTTCAGCCGTTAACGAACTTGATCTTTCTTTTTACATAAAACGAGTAAATATCGAGTTTGGTAACGATCAAACAAAAATTGCGACCGCTAGAGCGGTAACAGACAAATATATATATATATATATATATATATATATATACAGTTTTGAACGGACATCATTTTCGTCATCTCCTGGGTAGGATCGATGGACATTTGAAGAAAAATTTCGAAAATTCCGTCATGAGTACAACCTCAATAGCTGATTTCCCTTAAGGGAAATCTGCTAAAAACAAGTAAGCCAACGTCTCAGAGCTGAATAATATTCAGAAATATTCTAGACATGAAAGAAAATCAATTACTGTAATATATCTGAAAATATAATATTCATTTTATTGAAAAGTATTTACTATACCTAGCGCTGTAATTGAGGAGGTCTATGTAAAAAGTCCGTCACGCAGGGGCTGCGTAAACTAAGCAGTTTTCCTTCGTAAAGTTAAGTAAGAGATATATAACACAACACCACCGTGAATAAATACAAACGGAAATAAGAAATGTTTCGGCCAATTTCAATAACCTGCCTACTGGAAGCGTTAGGTTTGAAATCTAAACAAACAGGTCTGCCCGCCTCACACCGGAAAGAAAAACATTACTGAAATATATCAAATGTAACATATTAATTTCATTGAGAACTATTTACTATATCTAGTACTGTATATAATAATGAGTCAGAATAATTGTTATCTCAATCAATCAAATTTCAAATTAGTTCAAATCGAAGTAGTCCAAAAACTTTAGACGGGGTGGGGGGTCACCGTACATATTTGTATGTATCTCTTATAATACAGGTCTCTTGAATACAATTTTTGGTATTTAAACTTCGAAAAATGTGATTTATTATGTAGCAGAGTATTGTTTATGTAACATGAGTAGAAGTGGCGGTTTGCTAATAGCTGAAAACTGAAAAATGCAAATATCTCGGTTAATATTCTAGATAGTAAATAAATGTATATAACAATATTTATAGTAAATGTAATTTGCAATAAGATTGATTCTATACAATGTTTCGATCCAACACATAATAACGGAGATATTTCGATTTTTCGAAAATCCTCTCCTCTAAACCCCCCTCCCCCTGGCCCGATTTCAGTTGTTAACGAACTTGATCTTTCTTTTTACATAAAACGACTAAATATCCAGTTTGGTAACGATTAAGCAATAATTGCGACCACTAGAGCGGTAACAGACAAGTATATATATATATATATATATACAGTTTTGAACGGGCCTCATTTTCGTCATCTCCTGGGTAGGATCGATGGACATTTAAAGAAGAATTTCGAAAATCGCATCAGGAGTACAACCTCAATAGCTGATTTCCCTCAAGGGAAATCTGCTATAAGAGAGTATGGCGGTATACGCTCTTTTTGCGGAGATGGCATTTTGAGATTCCTTGTTGTCTCCTTTATGCCTCTACGAAATTGCGTGTTTACATCTCTTTCCTTCACCTTTTACCGCCTGTTTGAATCAGATGGGGCTTGCTTTTGGCTACTGTCATTCGTAAAAATTCTATATTTGTCTCAACTTTGTACTCAGCCATTACCAAATTTCTGAAAAACGTCAGCCATCTCCCGAAAAAGGGCGTATTTAAGGTTATATTTAAAAGGAGTTTATTGAATATTTTTAACGAATGTTTTTTTAGATTTCCGCATAAATTAGATCACCAAAATTGAGCATAATTTCATTACTGGAAGTTCAAGTTGCACAAGTTTCAGGTTAAACGATACACACAAGAGAAATTTTACACTTACAATATCTCAATACCAAGTTTTCAGTTATCAGCCCTTTTAGCAGATTTTCCTTAAGGGAAATCAGCTATTGAGGTTGTACTTATGACGGAATTTTCGAAATTTTTCTTCAAATGTCCATCGATCCTACCTAGTAGATGGCAAAAATGAGGTCCGTTCAAAACTGTATATATATATATATATATATATATATATATATTGGATATTACACACCGATTATATCAGATGCTTAGGTAGTATTATCAGATATAATAGGTGTGTTGGATATTACACACCGATTATATCAGATGCTTAGGTAGTATTATCAGATATAATAGGTGTGTTGGATATTACACACCGATTATATCAGATGCTTAGGTAGTATTATCAGATATAATAGGTGTGTTGGATATTACACACCGATTATATCAGATGCTTAGGTAGTATTATCAGACAAAATAAGTGTGTTGGATATTACACACCGATTATATCAGATGCTTAGGTAGTATTATCAGATATAATAGGTGTGTTGGATATTACACACCGATTATATCAGATGCTTAGGTAGTATTATAAGATATAATAGGCGTGTTGGATATAGCACAGCATGTATATCAGATGCTTAGGTAGTATTATCAGATATAATAGGTGTGTTGGATATTACACACCGATTATATCAGATGCTTAGGTAGTATTATAAGATATAATAGGCGTGTTGGATATAGCACAGCATGTATATCAGATGTTTAGGTAGTATTATCAGGCAGAATAGGCGTGTTGGATATAGCACAGCATGTATATCAGATACTTACGTAGTAGTATCAGACATAATAGGCGTGTTGGATATAGCACAGCATGTATATCAGATACTTACGTAGTAGTATCAGACAGAATAGGCGTGTTGGATATAGCACAGCATGTATATCAGATACTTACGTAGTAGTATCAGACAGAATAGGCGTGTTGGATATAGCACAGCATGTATATCAGATACTTACGTAGTACTATCAGACAGAATAGGCGTGTTGGATATAGCACAGCATGTATATCAGATACTTACGTAGTAGTATCAGACAGAATAGGCGTGTTGGATATAGCACAGCATGTATATCAGATACTTACGTAGTAGTATCAGGCAGAATAGGCGTGTTGGATATAGCACAGCATGTATATCAGATACTTACGTAGTAGTATCAGACAGAATAGGCGTGTTGGATATAGCACAGCATGTATATCAGATACTTACGTAGTAGTATCAGACATAATAGGCGTGTTGGATATAGCACAGCATGTATATCAGATACTTACGTAGTAGTATCAGACAGAATAGGCGTGTTGGATATAGCACAGCATGTATATCAGATACTTACGTAGTAGTATCAGACAGAATAGGCGTGTTGGATATAGCACAGCATGTATATCAGATACTTACGTAGTAGTATCAGACAGAATAGGTGTGTTGGATATAGCACAGCATGTATATGAGATACTTACGTAGTAGTATCAGACAGAATAGGCGTGTTGGATATAGCACTCCATCCAGACTCTGGTAGCAATTCCAGTTGGAAATCTGCTCTGAATGACGGCTCGTCGAAACAGGGAAATGCTTTCCTTGCGCCGGAATTTTCAAACTGGGTGCTCGCCAAGAACCTGAAACATTTAGTGTAACAGTGTAAGACTGTATATCTGAAGTAAGTGGTAGTGATAATCTAGAATAGCCAAAGCGTATAAAGAAGGAAATACGCCTTGGAGTGAACATAGCTTTAACGGTCTAAACTAGATTTAGAAGTAATAGATGGGCGAAATAAATACAATGAGGAGATGCTTAAATGTGGTAGGCCTGACCAGCTGAGGTGTTGGGATGACCAGCTGAGGGGTAGGCATGACCAGCTGAGGAGGAGGGATGACCAGCTGAGGGGTAGGGATGACCAGCTGAGGAGGAGGGATGACCAGCTGAGGGGTAGGGATGACCAGCTGAGGAGGAGGGATGACCAGCTGAGGAGGAGGCATGACCAGCTGAGGGTTGGGGATGACCATCTGAGGGGTTGGGATGACCATCTGAGGGGTAGGGATGACCAGCTGAGGGGTAGGGATGACCAGCTGAGGGGTAGGGATGACCAGCTGAGGGGTAGGGATGACCAGCTGAGGGGTAGGGATGACCAGCTGAGGGGTAGGGATGACCAGCTGAGGGGTAGGGATGACCAGCTGAGGAGGAGGGATGACCAGCTGAGGGGTAGGGATGACCAGCTGAGGGGTAGGCATGACCAGCTGAGGGGTAGGCATGACCAGCTGAGGGGTTGGGATGACCAGCTGAAGGGGTAGGGATGACCAGCTGAGGGGTAGACCTGACCAGCTGAGGGGTAGGTCACCAGCTGAGGGGTAGGGATGACCAGCTGATGGGTAGGGATGACCAGCTGAGGGGGAGGGATGTCCAGCTGAGGGGTAGGCCAGACCAGCGGAGGCGGAGGCATGACCAGCTGAGGGGGTGGCATGACCAGCTGAGGGGGAGGGATGACCAGCTGAGGGGTAGGGATGACCAGCTGAGGGGTAGGCCTGACCAGCTGAGGGGTAGACCTGACCAGCTGAGGGGTAGGCCTGACCAGCTGAGGGGTAGACCTGACCAGCTGAGGGGTAGGCCTGACCAGCTGAGGGGTAGGCCTGACCAGCTGAGGGGTAGACCTGACCAGCTGAGGGGTAGGCCTGACCAGCTGAGGGGTAGCCCTGACCAGCTGAGGGGTAGGCCTGACCAGCTGAGGGGTAGGTCACCAGCTGAGGGGTAGGTCTCACCAGCTGTGGGGTAGGCCAGACCAGCTGAGGGGTCTCACATGTTAGTTTATCCATTGTGCTTGTTTGTTCTATACACCTATCACATGTTAGCTAATCCATTGTACTTGTGTGTTCTATACACCTATCACATGTTAGCTAATCCATTGTACTTGTGTGTTCTATACACCTATCACGTTAGCTAATCCATTGTACTTGTGTGTTCTATACACCTATCATATGTTAGCTAATCCAATGTGTGTGTGTTCTATACACCTATCACATGTTAGCTAATCCATTGTACATGTGTGTTCTATACACCTATCATATGTTAGCTAATCCAATGTGTGTGTGTTCTATACACCTATCACATGTTAGCTAATCCATTGTACTTGTGTGTTCTATACACCTATCACATGTTAGCTAATCCATTGTACTTGTGTGTTCTATACACCTATCACATGTTAGCTAATCCATTGTACTTGTGTGTTCTATACACCTATCACATGTTAGCTAATCCATTGTACTTGTGTGCTATATAAATATCATATGTTAGCTTATCTATTGTACACTGTTACTCTATATACCTATCATATGTAAATACATTACCTTTCATTTCCGTTGTATATGTAACTGCTGCGATAGAAGCCAGACAGGTCACTTCTTAAGTCCCCCTTGAAGTCAACGGTGTAATCTACACTTGTTTCCGGCGAGATGGTTTCAAGGGTGTACACCTTGAATCTATTTCCTTTCTGCTTTCCAATATAGTCCAGCTTTTCCGTCCCTTTCATTAAGCCATTTTGATTATCGGCAATGTTCAAACCTTCGCTGTTCAAATAAAACTCGTCGGTGTTATTCATCACCAAGGTAATCTTCAGAGTTCCTAACGATAAATGTATTGAAGAATGTCAGAAGAAAATAAATACTAATTAATGTCTGTTAAATATTCTATAATATTAAAACTTTATTGTTTCTAATATTTTGTATTTTAATTCTATTTCCATTTTATTTTCTATTGTTGTTGTCCATTCTAAGAACACAAATCAGAATAGTCCATCACGCAGGGGCTGCGTGAACAATGCAGATTTCCCTCGAGAAGGTTTACAATAGATAAATCTACATACTGGTAAAACCACCGTGAATATTAAGTGAATAATTATAAACTGTAAAGAGAAATCTGTCAGCCAATTTACAGGTTCATAATCTCTACAATGGAAAGTGACTGAATTTGTAAATAAACAGGCCAGCTAACCTCCCAGAACTGAATATTATATTTTATTTTATTAAGAATATTACAGCCTGCATTTAAATGTATTTGGTAATGTGTGATATGTACAATGCAATAGTTCCTCCATCATTCTCGACAGTAGCTATACCCCTTCAGCAGAATGAGAGGAGCAGCACCTCCCTGCCTGGCAAGGAAGTCAACAGCTAAGGAGGAATGGCACTTGATAAGAAAATAGCCACTGCTATCACTTCACTTTACACTGCTATAGGAGACCTCTGGGCCATTGTCTCTTGGCGAGGGGAATATGGATGAGTGGTACTGGAAAGGGCTAGCACTTCTGGATTAGGATGATTGGATAGCCTGCTGAGGAATTGTCTGAATCTTAAGGGAATTATGTCCTTTTCAAATGGGGTATTAAGATCTTTATGGAGGGTGTGGCTTGTAACATAATATGGAGCATCTACTATGGTGCACAGGATGCGTCTGATGTTCGAAGTTTTTGCTGTAGCCCACACTTGTATTTTGTATGTCCATATTGGGTTTAGTAGTAACTTGTATATTGGTAGTTTGTTTTCGGTAGACAAGTGAGACCTTCTGTTTAGCAGTCCATAAAGTTGCCCCAATAGTCTATTTAGTTCCTTTTTTTTTATTATTGTCTGGGATGTCTTTTAATTACTGTCTCCAAGTAAGTTTGTTGTCCAAATGAAGTCCAAGGTATCGTACACAATCTGTTAGTGGTAAAAGAATATTGTTGAAATGAACAGGAGTACAGGAACTTCGCCGGAGGAAAAAGTGATATGCTGAGATTTGTTTTCGTTTATCTTGATGCGTCACGCATTGCACCATTTTTCAATATCGGTTAGGTGGAATTGGAGATTCTTCGAAGCAGTAGTTGAAGATCGGATGACAGGATTGTTGTGTCATCTGCATAGGTAGCTAGTAGAGTTGTTGGTGATGTAGGGATGTCTGATGTGTATATGAGATACAGTAGTGGTCCTAGGCCACTGCCCTGGGCAACTCCTGCATGATGGTGATGTAGGGATGTCTGATGTGTATATGAGATACAGTAGTGGTCCTAGGCCACTGCCCTGGGCAACTCCTGCATGATGGTGATGTAGGGATGTCTGATGTGTATATGAGATACAGTAGTGGTCCTAGGCCACTGCCCTGGGCAACTCCTGCATAGGTAGCTAGGAGTGTTGATGGTGATGTAGGGATGTCTGATGTGTATATGAGATACAGTAGTGGTCCTAGGCCACTGCCCTGGGCAACTCCTGCATCCACAGGATAGTAGTCTGAATATTCATTTCCTTGACGGACTCAAAAAAATCTGTTGGAAAGATAGGATTTAAGGATTAGGTAGAAGGTGCTGGGAAGGAGTAGCTTGAGCTTGTAGAGTAATCCATCATGCCAAACCTTGCCAAAGGCTTGCGCTACATCAAGAAAGGCTGACGTGCAATGCTCTTTTCGCTCGATAGATGCAGATATGTGATCTACAACGCGAAGGCATTGCTGTACTGTTGAATGGCGAGAGCGAAATCCGAATTGATGGGAAGGAAGGGTGTTTTGGGAGAATACACCGAACGTTGTTACATATATCTCACAAAGTAAAAGTTCAATATAATATTTGGTATTTAACATTGTAATGAAGTGGTCCATGATGTAATACGTTATTATTAGTAAGAAATCAGTAGGAGTGGGGGTTTACTGAAACCCGAAAACTCTAAACTCCCAACACTTATACATTATTCAATTTGCAATAAGATTGGTTCTATTCAATTTTTCGATCCGACGTACAGTAGCGGATACCTTAAACACTCCCTATCACTGACCTGGTCTCAGCCATTAACTAACTTGATCTTTCTTTTTACATTAAACTATTATTAAGTATTTAACTATTAAACATCAAGTTTGGCAACGATCAAACTAAATTGCGGCCGCTGGAGCATTAATCTTATATATATATATATATATACATATATATATATATATATATATATATATATATATATATATAAAATTGTAACCTCTGTCTGTATATCTTTTTCACGAAATTTCACGATACTTTTTCGTCATAGACACCATAACTGCATTTTGTTTCCATTCAATTCAATTACCATTAATTCTTCCATGATTATAAGCTATATTGAAATTTTTAGGTTTGAACGGGAGTGGGGGTTATAAGGGAGGCCTGAAATAAAAATTCGTGATATTTCATTGTCTCATTGTTTTTCGGCAAACGTGCACATAACAAAAGTTGTTTACTTTGTTATTTAGAGTAACTTTTGTTTTATACATTTGTTCGGGAACAATGTATGAAGCAAGTAATTTTCGTAGAAATATTGATATGCTCAAAAACTCTTTCCAATATGAACTACCAGGTACCTCACCTGGAAAAATTAATTCAAATCTAAGTTAATATTTTGTCGTCAATAACTGAAATCTATGCATAATGCACAGGAGACGGGAAATATGCAGGACAGTGAAGTATTCCATAAAAAATTATTTTATTATTAACAAATCCACAGCAATGACGGGTATAAACCCTAAACACTGGGACGGGGAAATGTCAAAATATTGTGCAAATTAAAGCCTTGCCAAAAAAATACCTTCACAATTCAGCCTCAAATGAATTCCCGGACGAAGCCGGGTATCTGAGCTAGTATATATATATATATAAAATTGTAACCTCTGTCTTCACATTGATTTTTTTCACGAAATTTCACGATAACTTTTCGTTTCACGTGTCATAGTCATCATAACTGCATTTTGTTTCTTTGGTGTCTGTTTGTTTGTTACCTTTTCACGCATAAACGGCTGAACCGAATTTTATGAAACTTGACTTAAGGCTATGCTCATATTCTCTGAGACGAACAGGAGTGGGGGGGGGGTTATAAGGGAGGCCTAAAATTAAAAATATCGATATTTTGTTTCGTATTGATTTTTTGGTAAATATGCACATGACAAAAGTTGTTTTTTTTTTTATATTTAGAGTAACTTTTGTTATGAAAACTTTTGAAGTATACTTTAGTATAAATGAGGTGCTAAAAACTATAGCGGGAGTCAACAATATTTTTCATATAGCTTAAATGAATTCCCGGGAGAAGCCGGGTACCTTAGCTAGTATATATATATATATATATATATATATATATAAATTTTCAAAAATCACGTAATGAGCCTTAAGGGAAATCTGCTAAAATCCAGTTCTACCAAATTACATTTTCAGAGACATATATGTATGAACCTTACCTTGATATGTGAAGGTTTTCATATCCGGTCTAAGGGTGAGACTGTACTTGATAGGGTAAGCATCATTGGGCAGCCTGTCGTAAGCCGAAGTAGCAGCCACAAGGCAGAGCAGCAGAGGTATCACCATGGTTGGCCCTAGCATCTGCAAGTCTCTACTCTATCAGACTGAACCGAGTCTAGAACCCAGCCCGCCTTTTTATAATGTTTGCTCTTCTAAACCTTCCCAGCCTGTTATCAATAAACAAAGTGGGATCATCAGTCACTGATAAAAGTCGTAAACTCGATAGTAAACTGTTCCTATATCCGTATTCAACGTAGAAGCTCGCCCACTTAAAGACAAATACCTTCAATGAATACACACACACACACACACACACACACACACACACACACACACACACACGCACAATCACACGCACGCACGCATGTACGCACGCACGCACGCACACACCCACACATACAAGAACACATGTGTCTGTCATCACCAAATATATAAAATTGTAACGTCTGTCTGTAAATGGACTTTTTCTTCATAATTCCACGATACTTTTCCGTTTTGCAAGGAACTGAATCGTTATTAAACATTTTAGCAGATTTCCTTTAAGGGAAATCAGCTATTGAGGTCATACTCATGACGCGAGTTTCGAAAAATTTCTTCGAATGTCCATCGATCCTACCCAGGAGATGACGAAAATGAGGTCCGTTCAAAATTATATATATATATATATATATATATATATATATATATATATATATATATATATATATATATATATTTGTCTGTTAACGCTCTAGCGGTCGCAATTTTCGTTTGATCGTTACCACACTCGATATTTAAACGTTTTATGCAAAAATAAAGATCGAGTTCGTTAATGGCTGAAATCGGACCAGTGGAAGGGGGGGTTTAGAGGGGAGAATTTTCGAAAATCCGAAATATCTCCATTACTATACGTCGGATCGAAAAATTATATATAATCAATCTTATTGCAAATTAAATTTACTATAAATAATGTTAGGAACATGTATTCCGTATCTCGAATATTAACCGAGATATTTGCATTTTTCTGTTTTCAGCTTCTGAGATGAGATCGGCTAACTTCGGGTCTAGTCGGGAGTTTCCGTCAAGAGCTAGTACGGGCCGTTCGCGTAACTGCTTGACTCTCTATTCTGAAATTTCTCTATTGTAAAACTTCACGTGGGAAATCTGCTTAGTTTACGCAGCCCCTGCGTGACGGACTTTTTGGTTGTGTTGGTTGTTTGTTACTTTTAATTGATTTATGTGAAACTTGGTGTTTTTGTATATTCCTACTAACCCAACATAGACTATAGACTATACTAATATTCTATGAGACGATCAGGACTGGGGGTTATTAAGGGAGATATGAAAACGGTATTTCGTTTCATATTGGTTTTCCGGTAAAAATGGACATAACGGAAAGTGTTTATTTTGTTAGTAAGAGTAACTATTGTTATATGCCCTTTTGTCGTATACTGAAGTGTAAACGAGATACACGCTAAAAAATATAGTGTGGTGTCAACAATTTTATCGGGTACAAAAGACTGAACTTCACTAAACAAAACTCGGTATTTGAAGTTGCACCAACTCCTCCATGATAATAAGCTGTACCAACATTTCTGGGGGCGAGCAGGAGTGGGGGTTGGAAGGAATAATGATTTTACTCATAAGTCCATGGATCCTATCCTGGAGATGACGAAAATGAGGTGCGTTCAAAACTATATATATATATATATATATATATATATATATATATATATATATATATATATATATATACTAGCTCAGATACCCGGCTTCGCCCGGGAATTCATTTGAGCTTGATTGAAGATGGTATTTTTTTGGCAAGTCTTTGCTTTCCACAATATTTTGACATTTCCCTGTCATAGTCTTTAGGGTTCATACCCGTCGTTGCTGTGGATTTGTTCATAATAAAATTATTTGTTTTGAACAGTATAATTCATAATCGTAGAAAGTATTCTATCTTCCAAAGCATTTATGAATAAAAGTTCCATTCCCTTGATGCGGTACAAAGCTTAATGGTGACAGCTGTTTTAGGTAAGTCATAACCGCTATTAAAAGTACTCTTTTGTAAGTCTGGATTGTATAAACTGTATATGTATATTGGTATTTAGTAAAGTATATCATACATTAACAGAGCAGAGTTAATAAATACCAGAAATAACTGGGTGCACATCCTCAGCGTTCATCCTTTTAAATTATTTATTTATGATTATTAAACAAATTAACATTCCTAAGAGTAACACAGTACATTGCTAAAAGTGTAAGCATCAGTTATCATGTAAATATAGGCCAGTAAGAGGTCGACAGGGAAGCGGCAGAACTGATAGGACAAAGGAAGTAGCTCGACTCCTCCCTAGCCTAAGTGCTGCCAAGTTCTTTAGGATATCAATTCTGCAATACATTAAATTATATTAGCAAATCAGATTACATTATCTTCACAATACAAAAACTGTTTGTTCAAATATTTTTCTCGTTTTTATTAAATAAAGCATTAAATACACATAGGGAATACCGGGTTTTCTCATGAATTAATGTTTGGGATAAGAGAAGGGGGGGGGGGTAGTATACTTGGTGCAAACTGCAGCCACATTTTATTTCTTTGCATCAGGGCTATGTCTTCTATTTAATTTAAAAATTCTTTATTTAGAAAGTGGTTCAAGACTACCATTTACTTTTCTATCAAAAAAATGTTTGCCGATGTTTCTTTCCTGGAAGATATTGCACAGGTTTTTTTTTTACACGAAACTGCCCAGGTAAGAAATGTATTCATTTTACAAATAATTACTACATAATTAATTTGAAATAAATTAATTCCCAGAACGTTTTTGTTTTGTTGATGTTTTTTTGAAGTAAATATTTTTGTATTATTTCTTTTAAATACTTTCTTTTTTAAATTTTATTATTTAAATTTCAGAATCCATTCCTTTCCTTGTAGACTTGTTTCTAATAGAATTTTGTTTGACTAATACTTTTATATCACAGCATTTTACAATAAAATATACAGTTTATGATATAAAAGATTTGTGCATTTTACGGCTGCGTAAAAACGAAAAACTTACAGCTTAGAATTTGATTTTCAAAAGAACCCGCTATAAAAAGTAGGGGAATCCAATGGAAATTCCAAAGTTAGGGTAGCTGGAGAAGTACTGGAGAAGATTATGAGGTTGAATATGGACTGAAAGTATTTTTCAGGGGTCCCAATTATGGCTCACCAAGTCTCAGTCTTATATTAAAGTAATTGGAGATTTTAAGGTGGGTGACACGGAAAGGTGGGACAACCCGTATATATTTATATATATATATATATATATATATATATATATATATATATATATATATGTATATAGGTTGTCCCAACTTCCAGTGCCACCCTCGTCATTGGTCATCTCATAGGCAGGGTCGATGGACATTTGAGGAAATGTTTCGAATATCGTGTCATGTGAGTACGACCTGAATAGCTTGTTTCCAATACGGACCATGGGATGTGACGATTAGCCTGTCCATCGTGTGGGAAATTCCATAGATGGGTTGAACAATAGACTCATTTTGTGACTCAGTTATTTTTGAAATGTCCACAGAGATAGTTATTTTTCTCGCAAATTGCGTTAGAAGGTGAGAAATTGAGGAAAATGTGGCCATTTATAGCATTATCTAATGATTGTTTTATTGCAGTTTGCATTGTACAGGCCGTACTTGAACACTTTGAAGAGGCTGTTCGTGTTTTATGGCACAACTGCATTTTGAAACGGTGTTAGCTTTGAGCTCATGTTTGTCTTGTGAATGACTACATTTGATCTGTCATATAAACCGATCACAATAGTCCATTGGGTGTGTGTTTTACAAGATCTCCCTTGAGGAAATTCAGCTATTCAGCTTGTTAATCACAAAACTTTTTTATGGCTCCTCACAATTTTATTTCTTACTAGCTGAGATACCCGGCTTCGCTCGGGAATTCATTTGGGGCTGAATGTTGGTGGTATATTTTTGGCAAGGCTTTACTTTGCACAATATTATGACATTAACCCGTCCCAGTGTTTAGGGTTAACACCCGTCGTTTATGTGGATTTGTTAATAATAAAATTATATTTTTATGCAAGACTTCACTGTTCTGCATATGTCATATTTCCCGTTTCCTGTGCATTATGCATAGATTTGAATTATTAATGAGAAAATATTGACATACATTTGAACAAATTTTTTCATTTGAGGTACCTGGTAGTTCATATTGAAAAGAAGTGTCGAGAAAATTTCTCTAAATAACAAATTAAACAACTTTTGTAAGTTACTTTTGTTGTGAAATCACTATTTTAATTTCAGGCCTCCCTTACAACTCCCACTCCTGCCCGTCCCTAGAAATAGTATGGCTTATTATAAGGAAAGCGTTAATGCTAATTCAAATACCGAGTTTGATTTAGTTCGGTTGAGTCTCTTGTGCCAAATAAAATTGTGGACTCCCGCTATAGTTTTTAGAGTATAACTCATTTATACTTCCGTATACGGCAAAAGTGAATATAACGAAAGTTACTCTAAATTACACAATAAACAACTTTTGTTATGTTCATATTTGCCGAAAAACCAATAAGAAACGAAATATCGCTATTTTTAATTTCTGGCTTCCTTTATAACCCCCACTCCTGCCCGTCCCTAGAAATGTTGGCATGGCTTGTTATAATGAAAGCGTTAGTGCTAATACACATACCGAATTTTATTTAGTTTGGTTGATTCTTTTGTGCCAAATAAAATTGTTCATTTCCGCTATAGGTTTTAGCGTATATCTCGTTTATAAATCAGTATTCGAAAAAAATGTACATAACAAAAGTTACTTTAAATAACAAAATAATCAACTTTTGTTATATTCATATTTGCCGAAAAACCAATAGGAAACGAAATATCGCTATTTTTAATTTCAGGCCTCCCTTATAACCCCCACTCCTGTTCATCTCAGAGAATTTTAATATAGCCTAAAGTCTAAGTTGGGTTAGTAGTAATATACATACCATGTTTCAAAAAATTCGGTTCAGCCGTTTATGCGTGAAAAGGTAACAAACAAACAAACAAACAAACATACACGAAAGAAAAAAAATGCAGTTATGGTGTCTATGACATGTGAAACGAAAAGTTATCGTGAAATTTCGCGAAAAAAATCAATGTACAGACAGAGGTTACAATTTTATATATATATAGATAAACGCTGAGCGCTTTCGGGGACTAAATCCCCATCCTCAGAGCTACAAAACAATGTAACACCAAAATTAGGAGTCTAAAAATCAGTTCTTAAAAATGTTTTACATAGTTGGTCTTATAACAAACAGTCTACAACATTATAAATTTTTTTACAATAATAACACCTATATTCAAAAAACACAATTACAATTAAAATATAACAAATTAATAATTACTATTTAAACATTAAAATAATATTATAAGCAAAAATTACCGTCAGAGCGTAGGGCAATCCTATAGACTTGCTACCAGGCTAAACCCTGCCGATGCACTGAGGCCAAGGGGATCGTTCCAAGCCGCTAGGGAGGGGGCAGAGACAAGTCTGGACATGAGAGACGCGTTTGTGTCAGTCTGCACATTTACATTGCCTTTATTTATGGCTTTCTCCAGTTTTATTTCCATAGCCTCCACCATGTCCAACAGATAACCCCTAACGTCACTATGAATTAATTTTATCTGGTGGTCCCCCGCATGATGGTTGTGCTCCTTACAGTGTGCATAAAACTCTGAGCCTGCTCTCATGTGTTCCTTAGCCCTGATTCGTAACTTCCTCTCTGTCCTCCCAACGTAGCTGGCTTCATGTTCATTGTGTTGTGAGCTTGTACTCATGTTCATTTTCAAAATATTTCCTCAAATGCCCATGGATCCTACCTTGTAGATGACTTCAGGGGCGGCGAAAACTACGCAGATTTCCCTACTGAAGTATAACAATTGATAAACCTACATACAGCTAACAGAATACCACCGTAATTATTAATTTAAAAAATACAAACTGTAATAAGAAATCATCCCCCCCGGCGGGAAGCGTCTCAAATGTAAACAAACAGGTCTCCCAACCTCTCACTTGAAAGAAAAACAATAACTGAAACATATCAGAGTATAACATATTAATTTCATTGAAAATGATGTGCTATCTAGTACTGATATTTATAATGAATCAGAATAAAGGTTATCCCATTCAATCACATTTTAGTAGTACAAGAATTTAAGCCGGGGGGGGGGGGTGGATCACAACACATATTTGCATGTATCTCGTGTAATAAACATCTCTGGAATAGACGTTTTAGTATTTGAGCTTCGAATAATGTGATTAATTATATAACAGAGTATTGTTTATGTAACACGAGTAAACATTGGGGTTTACTGAAGACTGAAAACATAAAAATGCAAATATCTCGGTTAATATTCAAGATAGAGAATATGTACATGTATATAACAATATTTATAGTATATATATATATATATATATATTATTTTTCGATCCGACTTATAGTAACGAAGATATTTCGATTGTTTAAAATTCTCCCCTCTAACCCCCCATTTTGCATAAAACGACTAAATATCTAGTTTGGCTATCAAAGAATTATTGCGACCGCTAGAGAGGAAACAGACTAATTTATGGATAGACTAGCTCAGATACCCGGCTTCGCCGGGGAATTCATTTGGGGCAGAATGGTGATGGTATTTTATTAGCACTATACTTTGCACAACATTTTGACATTTATCCGCCCCTGTGTTTAGGATCCATACCCGTCGTTGCTGTGGATTTGTTAATAATAAAATTCAAGAAAAACAAACCTTACAACCCCCACTTCTGCCCGTCCCTAGAAATGTTGGTATGGCTTATAATAATGAAGGCGTTAATGCTAATACACATACCGAGTTTTATTTAGTTCGGTTGACTCTTTTGTGCCAAATAAACTGTTCACTTCCGCTCTAGGTTTTAGCGTATATCTCGTTTATAATTCGGTATACGAAAAAAGTGTTTTAAATAAAGTTACTCTAAAAAAGAAAATAAACAACTTTTGTTATACTCATATTTGTCGAAAAACGAATAGAAAACGAAATACCTCTATTTTTAAATTCAGGTATCCCTTACAACCCCCACTCCTGCCCGTCCCTAGAAATGTTGGTATGGCTTGTCATAATAAAAGCGTTAGTGCTAATACACATACCCAGTTTTATTTATTTCGGTTGGGTGTTTTGACCCAAATAAAATTGTTCACATCCGTTATATGTTTTAGCGTATATCTCGTTTATAATTCGGTATACGAAAAAAATGTATATAACAAAAGTTACTCTACATAACACAGTGAACAACGTTTGTTATGTTGATATTTGTCGAAAAACCAATAGGAAACGAAATATCGCTATTTTTAATTTCAGGCTTCCCTTATATCCCCCACTCCTGTTTGTCTCAGAGGATATTAATATAGCCTAAATTCTAAGTTGGGTTGGTAGTAATATACATACCAAGTTTCATAACATTCGGTTCAGCCGTTTATGCGTGAAAAGGTAACAAACAAACAAACACATACGAAAGAAACAAAATGCAGTTATGGTGTCTATGACATGTGAAACAAAAAGTTATCGTGAAAAAATCCAATGTACAGACAAAGGTTACAATTTTATATATATATCTATATATATATATATATATATATATATATATAAAATAACTATATATATAATAAGCCATACCAACATTTCTAGGGATGGGCAGGAGTGTTGGTTATAAGGGAGGCCTGAAATTAAAAATAGCTATACTTCATTTCGTATTGCTTTTTTCGCAAATATACACATAACAAAACTTGATTATTTTGTTATTTAGAATAACTTTTGTCGGATAACAAAGTATAAATGAGATATACACTAAACATTGAAGCGGTAGCCAACAATTTTATTGGGCACTAACGATTGAACTGAACTTAACAAAACTGGGTATGTGAATTAGCATTAATTCTTCCATGGTTATAAGCTTTAATACAATTTTTAAGTTCGAACGGGAGTGGGGGTTATAAGGGAGGCATGAAATAAAAATTCGAGATATTTCATTTTCTATTTTTTTTTCGGCAAACGTGCACATAGCAAACGTTGTTTACTTTTGTTATTTAATGTAACTTTTGTTGTATTCACTTTTGCCGTAAATGAAGTAAACACGGGAAATACGCTAAATCATAGCGGGAGTCATTAATTTTATTAGTGCTTATTTAAGTGTTTTTAATAAATGCATATTATTACAAAAGATGTTATGTTTTAGTCGTATATGATATTTGTAAGTATGATTCAGATTAGTGAGCTTATAAATCTCTGTCGCCTCCTCATTTATTTATTTACTTTCCCTATAACTTTGTTATTTATTTTCAATAGAAATGTAAACTATAAGAGCACTTCTGGTATTTAATATATACTCAATATGAATGTTTAAAGTATTACTAGGTTGTAGGGGGGCTCTCTTCCCCTCATCTAGCTTTTTGAACATAAATGAAATTATTTTTATGGATCTATTATTTGGTTCCATCAGGTAGATAAATTATTAAAATAATATTTTGAATCAATAATCTAAGGAAAGCAATCATGATAACGCTCTAGCGAGAGAGGAAATTGATGGGAGTTAATTGAGTTTACTTATTCCCTGTGGAATGCTCGCATGACAGGAAGTGATTTCCACTGAGGCTTACTAATACGAATATGATCTTATGTATAAAACTATGCTTAAACTATATGTGCTGGGATTGGTTTTTGGCAGGAAATATGTTCATTATAGATGATATTTAATTGTAATAAATGCTACCCATGATTATGGTTTGAATTATTCAAAAACCGTGAGTCGAGAGGGATAGATTACGAACACATTTTCATATATTCTTCAAAACTAAAATTTCTATTCTATTAACCCTGAAAGTTAGACTTTAGGATTGGCTATTTTGAAAGAACAATACATCGTGGAGGGAAGTACAATTGTACACATTGAAGTCTTGCTATAAAAATAGCATCATTAGTCAGTCAACATTGATTTCCCGGGCATCGCCGGGTAACTTAAGTTGTTTATTCTGTTATTTAGAGAAAGTTTTGTTATATACACTATCGTCGAATAACGAACTATAAAGGCGTTATACGATAAAAATTATAGCGGAAGTCAACAATTTTATTTGGCACAAAAGACTCACCGAACTAATTAAAACACTCGGTATCTGTATTAGCACTAACGCCTTCCTTATAATAAGCCATACTAACATTTCTAGGGACGGGTAGGAGTGGGCGTTATAAGGGAAGCCTGAAATTAATAATAGTGATATTTCGTTTCTTATTGTGGTTTCGGCAAATATGCACATAACAAAAATTGTTTATTTTGTAATTTAGAGTAACTTTTGTCATATTCATTTTTTTCTTTTAACAAAGTATAAACGAGATATACACTAAACTAAAGCGGGAGTCAACTATTTTATTGGGCGCTAACCCAACTTAAAACCGAACTTAAAAAAAATTAGTATGTCAATTAGCATTAATTCTGCCATGATTATAAGCTATATTAAAATCTTTAGGTTAGAACGGGAGTGGGGGTTATAAGGAAGGCCTGAAATAAAAATTCGCGATATTTCATTGTCTATTTGTTTTTCGACAAACATTCACATAACAAACGTTGTTGACTTTGATATTTAGATTAACTTTTGTTTTATACATTTCTCCAGGAACAATGTGAGGAGAAAGTAATTTGCGTAGAAATATTATATTATAGAAAAATTAATTCAATCTATGTTAATATTTTGTCCTTAACAACTGAAATCTATGCATAATGCACAGGAGACGGGAAATATGACAATTTGGAGGACAGTGAATACTTACATAAAAAAATAATTTTCTTATTAATAACTGCCAACAACGGGTATTAACCCTAAAAACTGGGACGGGTAAAGGTTAAAATATTGTGCAAAGTAAAGGCTTGCCAAAAAAATACCATCACCATTCAGCCTCAAATCAAATCCCGGGCGAAGCCGGGTATCTGAGCTAGTATATATATATATATATATATATATATATATATATATATATATATATATATATATATTAAATAAATGTGTATATGCAATTTTGAATGGACCTCATTTTAGCAGATTTCCCTTCGGGCATCGGCAGAATCCCGTCGGTCGGGAGAGAGAGTAACTTTGAAATATTTCCGTTATAATAAGCCGGATGGAAATATTTCATAGAAACAGACTTATTGTTACTTTAAGTACCTATAAATATTGTTATATTCATGTGTTCTCTATCTTCAATACTGACCGAGACAGTTGAATTTTAGCAGATTTCGGGAATCAGCTTTTGAGGTTGTACTCATGACGCCATTTTCGAAGCATTTCCTCAAATATCCATCGATCCTACCTAGGAGATGTGTGTGTGTGTGTGTGTGTGTGTGTGTGTGTGTGTGTGTGTGTGTGTGTGTGTGTGTGTGTGTGTGTGTGTGTGTATGTCTGTTACCAGTCTAGTGGCCGTAATTTTTGTTTTTTAATTTTTGAAATTTGAAAATTCTTTATATCTCCGTTATTATACATCTAACCGAAAAATTGTATAGAACCCATGTTATTGCAAATGTTCTATAAATGTTACGTACGTTTTTTCTCTATCTTTAATATTAACCGAGATATTTGCATTTATTAGATTTTGGCCTTCTGTAAACCGCCACTCCAAATCATGCCATATTTACAATACGCTATTATATTATGTAGCACTTTATTTGAATTCTAAATACCAAATATTGTTCTCATTGAACTTTTACTTTTTGAGATAAATACAAATACGTGACGTACGTGGAAAATCTTCTTAGTGAACGCAGCTCCTGCGTGACGAACTTTTGCATTTGGAGTTTCGACCAAAATCACAGGTGTTTGATGAAATAAATTGTATAGCTCACAGTTTTATTTTCTTTATTTACACAGAAATTTTCTAATACATTCACTAATAATTAATTAAATTTGGTTCATACATTTGAAATACGTTAAAGACATTTATTTTACATACAATCAACCATCTGACAATAGTCAGTTGGATCTCTTAGTTAAACATATGCGTAGAATAGATATGAATTAACACTGATATACATAGAATTTTATTTACAGCTGATATTTTAATTCATGGATTATAGCAATAATTATAGTTACTACTCTAACACATTACACAGAGAATCTGAATAAACAGTTTAACCTTTAATACATATGCATACATCCTTCAAAATATTGTAATTAATTCAACACATACATTCTATATATTTATTCATTTCTGCTTATTATAAAATGTATTATTCATTTTAAATCACAGCCATTAATGATGACGATAAATATTCAAGCGGTGGAATAAATAAATAAAATATAGCATACAAAAACATGTTAGTATGAGCCGACCAATCATTTTTGAGCAAGATGGAAAATAGTTTCTGAAGTTTTGATTAATTCTACCAAGGGAAACCAAAAATTAAAAAACAATTCTGAAACTTCGTGAACAAGTAGAGTAGTTAATCAGTAATGCGAAACTATTTTTGGTTATTGCTGAACTTCGATTTGAAGATCACCTCTTGGTAAAAAGTCAGTCACGCAGGGGCTGCGTAAACTAACCAGATTTCCCACGTGAAGTTTTACAATAGAAAAAGCTGCCTACTAATAACAGCAGTAGTAATGAGTCTCTAAACCAATTTCACGAGAGCCAAACAGTTAAGGAAACGGCCGAACTAGCTTTCGGCGGAAAGTCCCGAATAGAACCGACTTCAGCTGAATTCAACTCTGTTATCGGGCACTCATTTAATACAAAATGCAAATATCTCGGTTAATATTCAAGATAGAGAATAATAGTTATTTATTATACAAGTGACGAAAGTAGATCATTTTACAACTCGAGTGAAACGTTTACCCACACGAGCGAAGCGAGTGTGGTAATTTCACGAGAGTTGTAAATTCTACTTTCGTCACGAGTGTAATATTAAATTTTTTCTGTAATCGTGTAATACATGATCAGATCTAACCAGAATATGAACAAAATTAGGTTGTTGTGAAGATTATGTTATGTTGTTGGTATGTTATAAGCATGGTTGCGAAAGGTTATAAGCATAGTTATAAAACAACAAGTGATGATTGTGAAGTAGTGCAGTTATAAACAAGTGCAGGTTATAAACAAGGAAGGTAATTATTATTATATTTAAATTTTAAAATATATTGATTATTTCCACCAATAATTCATTCACATTTCAATTTATTTTGTTAAAATAAATTCTTACAATGTTAAGAAACATTTAAAAGCATTTAATTTCCAACTTATTTTTTAATTTATACTTATTACTAATTAAGAATGCAAGTGAAGAAAGTGATTACTTTCTTCACTCATTTCAGTTTAGTAATGTTACCATTATTCAACGATTACAGAAAAATGTACATAACCTTATTAATAGTAACTTTAATTTGTCATAAGATTGGTTCTATACAAGTTTTCAATCCGACGCATAATAACGGAGATATTTTGTATTTTCGAAAATCCCCCCTCTTAAACCCCCTCCTTCGGTCTTAAACCCCCTCCTTCGGGTCCAATTTCAGCCATTAGCGAACTAGATCTTTCTTTTTACAGAAAACGATTAAATATCGAGTTTACCAACGATCAAACAAGCATTGTGACTGCTACAGCGTTAACAGACAAATATATATACATATAATTTTGAACGGACCTCATTTTCGTCATCTCCTGGGTAGGATCGATGGACATTTGAAGGAAATTTTCGAAAATCGCGTCATTAGTACGACCTCAATAACTGATTTTCCTTAATGGGAATCTGCTAAAACGGGGATATTTTAAATTTCTGAATTTTCTCCCCTCTAAGACCCCTCTTGTCGGATTTGAGGCATTATGGAACTTGATCTTTGTAACTATAAAAAAAAATGGCTCCTGCGTGACGAACTTTTATTTACTCCTTCAGATCGTAGCTCCGCACGAACAAAAAATAGTTCCGACGAACTATCCGACGGCCGAACTATTCTACTTGCACACAAATGTTCAGAATTTTTTGAATTATTCTTATTCCCTTACATTCCTTTTAGGATGTATAGATCGGAGGAAGAAGAGCTACTCAGATGTGACTGAGAGTATTGTCAAAGTACATGCTTGTGACCATGTCACCGAGTCACCACGATACTCCTCATCAAAAGATGATATCTTTTACCGATTTCCTGTATGGGAAGTCATTATATTTATTTTGGGTGTTGAGCGATTCCTACAGTGATTCTTGTCTTTATAAAAATGAAGTCCGTCACGCAGGAGTTGCGTAAGCTAAGCAGATTTCCCTCGTGAAGTTTAGTAATAGATAAACCAACATACTGCTAATACAACACCACCGTGAATATTAAGTGAATAAATACAAACGGTAATAAGAAATCATTCCCCCTGCGGGGAGTGTCTCAAATGTAAACAAACTGTTCTGCCAACGGCTGGCCATAAAGAAAAACAATAACTGAAACAAATCATAATATAAAATATTAATTTTATTGAAATTTATGTACTATATGTAGTACTGACATTTATAATGAATCAGAATAATGTTTATCCCATCCAATCAAATTTTAGTAGTACAAGATTTAAGCCAGGAGTAGGGTCACAAGAGCATATTTGCATGTATCTCGTATAATAAAGATCACTAGAACAGAATATTTGGTATTTGACCTTCGAATAATGTAGTTTATTATATAACAGTGTATAATCTATGTAACACAAGTGAAAATGGGGGTTTACTGAAGACTGAAAACTGAAAAATGCAAATATCTCGGTTAATATTCAAGATAGAGAATAACATTATATATCAATATTTATAGTGAATTTAGTTTGCAATAAGATTAATTGTATACACTTTTTCGATCCAACTTATAGCAACGGAGATATTTCGAATTTTCAAAATGAACCCCCTCTAAACCCCCTTCCCCCTGGTCCCATTTCAGTCGTTAAAAAAACTTGATCTTTCTTTTCACATAAAATGATGAGTTTGGCAACGATTAAAAAATAAATGCGACCGCTAGAGCGGTGACAGACATATATATATATATATATATATACATTTACAGTTTTGAACGGACGTCATTTTCGTCATCTCCTAGGTAGGATCGATGGACATTTGAAGAAAAATGTCAAAAATCGCGTCATGAGTACAACCTCGCTGATTTCCCTTAAGAGAAATCTGCTAAAAAGCATTGTTACGTTCTCTCCAGTTTGATAGCAATCGCTGCTGGAAGCCAGTTCTTTAAATCTGCAGTTAAATGTTTACGTGTTTATGTGATTTAAATTTGGTTGAAAATATGTTATATATTGCCCTTAAGGGAAATCAGCTATTGAGGTCGTACTCATGACGCGATTTTCGAAAAATTTCCTCAAATGTCCATCGATCCTACCCAGGAGATGAAGAAAATGAGGTCCGTTCAAAACTATATATATATATAAACTACATTATTCGAAGTACCACTACTGGTTTAGAGATTCTTACTATTACTGCTATTATTAGGCAGATTTCTCTACTGTAAAACTTCACGTGGGAAATCTGCTTAGTTTACGTGGGCCCTGCGGGACGGACTTTTCTAAATCTGAGTGAAGTTACGTCCGGTACTCTACACGTTAGTAATTGGTCCGTTCTAAACTATATATATTGCTCTAGCGGTCGCAAATATTGTTTAATCGTTACCAAACACTTCATTCAGTCGTTTTATGTAAAAAGAAAGATCAAGTTCGTTAACGGCTGAAATCGGAAAAGGGGGAGGGGGTGTATAGAGGGGAGGAATTTTGAAAATTGGAAATATCTCTGTTACTATATGTCGGATCGAAATATTGTATAAACCCAAACTTATTGTAAATTAAATTTACTATAAATTTTGTTTTATATATATATATATATATATATATATATATATATATATATATATATATATATATATGTATTCACTATCCTGAATAATATCCGAGATATTTGTATTTTTCAATTTTCAGCCTTCAGCATACTCCCACTTCTACTCATGTCATATTAACAATAAGTTGTTATTTCTGAACCACTTCATTACAAGGTTAAATATCAAATATTGTTTTCATTACTTTTACTTTGTGAGCTGTATGCAAGCACGTTCTGTTGACTCTCCACCCCCTCCTTTTGTTCTTGGATTGCTAAAATTTGAGTGATTGAGATAAAACTGATTCTGATTCATTACACATTACAGCACTAGCTTTAGTAAATTGTTTTCAATAAAATTAATATGTTATATTCAGACATATTTTATTAATTGTTTGTCTTACCGGTCTATCTATTCAGCGCTACGAGGTTGGCTGGCCTGCTTTTTTACAATTCAGCCGCTTTCCGTTGTAGAGATTATTAACTTGTATTGTAAATTGTCTGAAAGATATCTTATTAGTTTGTATCTATTCACGTAACATACACAGTGGCGTCACCTGTTTATTATTTATCCATTGTAAACCTTCGTGGGGGAAATCTGCTTAGTTTACGCGGCACCTGCGTGACGTACTTATCATTATTTCATTGCAAAAATCTACCATTGGTGATACAAACGTCATTTTATTCAAGAATAAATATTATTTAGAATGATTTGGATCAACATCTTACATTTCTCAAAAAATGATAATTGAAAAAAAAAATAGTACCATTTTTATTAGCATTTGGTAAAACGTCAGAGATGTCAAAACAAATGAAGGTATACTTGTAGAAATATATAGTACTGGTTTCTAGAAGTCTTTCATTAAAAACACAACCATCAAGGTATTCTAGAAACTTTTTTGCCAAAACATTTATTTAAGAACCTCTTCCATTCGCAATTTTACCATCCATTCGCTTTCACATTTCCAGTAATAAATTTAGTAACCTATTTAACCCTTCGTCGGGCGCGTGATCTCTCTGATACACAGTTTCTAGAGAAATATTTGCCACTCCTCCTAGTAGAGAGTGGTGGTGTAGTGCTTCGAGTTATGTGCTTTATAGGACTCCACCTCAAGGTAAGTTGTGTCACTTTGTTCGATGGAGTAGTGTGTTTCACCTGTCATTCGGTTTAATCTCCTAGATACCACGCGCCCGATCTCGTAAGTTTTTTTGAAATCTGTATTTCATAAATATGTACATCAATTAAGTGTCTCTTTATTAAATGGAATCATAAAACCTATTTTTCTATTATTTTGCTCATACATGAGCTTTCAAAAGAACCTGTACAAGAAACTAATGTATGACGCAGTGACAACAGTAGACGTTTACCAACCGAACTAAGGACAAAACTTGAGGAGTACACTATCTCATTGGACCATACATTGAACTCAAGTACAGAACAACATAAAAAAAAAGTCCCTCCACTACAACGAACAAAATAAAATCATGTGAGCCAAGCAAAACTGAAAAGAAATGTAGGTTTACTAATTACACTTGAGCCTTTTTTAAGGGAATGAGTATCTAGCTGCGGACAGACAGACAGACGGACGGAAAATAATTTCAAGTTTATTGTGCTCTTCTATGATTGATTTGCAAAAACAAAATTTGTTTACAACATAGTTCCATGCTTTGTCCTAATTGTAATGCAGCTCTGCAAAAGAAATAATAATTAAACTGCTATTTTTAAAAGGATTGGTGCATTAAAATTCAGATGATTTTTAATAATTCTTATCTAAAAGTGATTTCGTGCTACTTATTTTTGAATGAAGTTATATTTAGAAAATTTGTTTATGTTGTTCACAAACTGAAATGAATTATGTATAATTAAGATATGTGCATTTAAACAATTTCTTTTGATATTTGCATTTTTTATATTTTAAAAATCATCGTCCACGGGTTTAATAATAATGAATCTAAAACCAACTTGACTATTTTATCTACCAAGATTTTTTTTATTATAATACTTATCAATTTTGAAAATTATTTACTTCTTTCAAACAAATACTTTCTCTGTTATGGTTTTTAATCACACACTGAACATTTTAGTACAAAATATATATATTAAAAAACTGTATTTCCGTAAAAACGGTTGAGGTTGTATCTCTGAGATACACGCGCCCGAAGGCGGAATATTTTTGACGCGCCCGACCGAGGGTTAATCCTTCAAATTTAAATTCATCGTTTTGTTTGTTCCAATTCTGAAAGTATTGGCGCATTTTTGTTATACTTGTAGTAATTGAATAAAATTAACAACTATTTCGTTGAAATCAGGTTTTCTTTTTGAAGTCTAATATATTGAATTAGGAATGACATTTCTAATTGAATGTATTATTTTTTAAAAACATGTTTTTTTCTAAGAAATAGTTGTTACTTTTGTTTTTTTAATTTATATCTGAAATATTCATTTAATAGATATATGAATATATAATACATGCACATGTGCAATTTATATGCATGTTACTGGCAAGTTGGTAAATATGGCACCTGGGTTGTTTAAGTTGACACATTACAGCATTACATCATACACATAAATGTATGAAAAATTTATAATTTTTGGAGCTTCAACAATACTTGTGGCGTTAGTTGGATTGGTGTCGATAGGACTGCCAATCCCGAGGAAAAACATAATTTTTCCATAATTCCTGTAAATAAATAAAATATTCAAAATCTATTTAAATTCGGAGGTGGTACATGTTATCCCTCCGCTTCATTCATAGAAGAGCACAATAAACTTGAAATTATTTTCCGTCCGTCTGTCTGTCTGTCCGCAGCTAGGTACTCATTCCCTTAAAAAAGGCTCGAAGAATCCCTGTTGGTGGTTTAATTACTCTTTTTTTTATTCAGATCTTAGTGTTATATATATGTGTGTATTAAGTTGGTTTTATAATCAAGAACCTTCTTTCCAGACCGAGTTTCGTCCTCCTAGACCAACTGTAAGCGTCGTTTTATCAACTAAACCTAATTGTGATAGTTACTAAGTCCACATTCCTCAAAGAAGAAATTAAATAAAAATGAACATGTACCTGGAAGCTAATGGACAACTAGAATGTAAAACATTAATCCCATTCAGATAAACAAATCGATGGTGGACTAGACTAAATCATTTGTATGCTATTATCAACTCTTATATGACACAGAATCCGCAGAAAATACAGTTGATTGCCGTAAATATATCTATAAATGTATACCTTTTTTCGTAGTCAATGCTTAATTGGAAAATGTAAAAAGTCCGTCACGCAGGGGCTGCGTAAACTAAGCAGATTTCCCACGTGAAGTTTTACAATAGTGAAGTGTACATGAGTAAATACAAACGGTAATAAGAAATCTTTCAGTTAATTTAAATAAATTCCCAACTGAAACGGCTTCTGATTTGAAAAATAATTTATATTTTAATAACTCAAATTTTAGTAGTACAAGAACTAAAGAAGGGGGCGACGGATGAACAGATTGTATTTGCATAAATCACACAAAGTAATGAAGGTAAGGTACGGTTAGAAACGACAGGTAAGATTAGAAGAAGCTTCCACCTGAGCCGAGAAGTTACGAAAATGGCCGATCTAGTCCGAACTATACCCGACCACAGCCTTCTTAAAAGTTCAAATATCTCGGTTAATATTCAAGATAGTGAATAAATGTGTATAACAATATTTATAGTAGATTTAATTTGCAATAAGATTGGTCCTATACAATTTTTCGATCCGATGCATCATAACGAAGATATTTTGAAAATCCCCCCCTCTAAACCACTCCTCCCACTGGTCTGGTTTCAGCCATTAACGAACTTGATCTTCCTTTTTAAATAAACCGATTAAATACCGAGTTTGGTGATGATTGAACAACAATTGCGACCGCTAGAGTGTTAACAGACAAATATATATATAGTTTTGAACGGACCTCATTTTCGTCATCTCCTGGGTAGGATCGATGGACATTTGAAGAAATTTATTGAAAATCGCGTCATGAGTACGACCTCAATAGCTGATATCCCTTAAGTGAAATCTGCTAAAATTATTGCTCTACACATGTGAGCAACCACCGTCTGCGGGACTGGCCCATCTGGCCCGCGAGACATTTTGAAAAACCCACTCAAACAAAAATAGTACACTGCTTACCAGCAGTGCTCTGCTTTAAATAGTGCTCTGAGTTGAGCAGAGATTAGTGCGTTTGGCAGTACTTATAAATGCCAACAGTTCTTTTCAATGATGAAAGTTAATAAATCAAAACATCGTGCAAGGCTGACTGACGATAATTTGGAAAATGTTTTACGTATCCCAAATCGAAGATCAAGTGTCTCATTGATTTCGGTGTCGCTATTTAACTTTCGTCGTTTGTTATAATTCTAAAATTTAGGAATTAATTATAATGTTGTACCTATTCCTTCTGCAATTTTAAAGCGACTAGAAGAAAAATAATACCTTGTTCATATTTATTGCTCTCTAAAAAATTGTTATCTATATGATTTAATACCTTTCCCAAACAGTTTCTTTTTATAACCAAATTGATTATATTCCTGTTCCATTAGAATGCCTCTATTTATATGTACTTACAATTATTTTGGGTTGTGTGCAATGCCAGTAACATATCTAATAATATTTCCTTTTAAATATACAAGGGTAATGTGCATCATTAGAATTAGGGTTATATGATTTAACATTTATTAAATAAATTGAAACATTTCCACAATTCAAGGATATCCTAAAGTATTTACAAATATTTACACACAATTATTCCTTACATAAATATACTTGTTTGTTATCATTTCATAATTACGAACAATTAATACACATTTATATTATATTAACATTAAGAATATTAAACAACATTTAATCTTTATTTCAAATAGTAAAATATTCATAATTTAGTCACGGGTTATATATTACGGGCAAAGTATTTTATGGAAATGGACTCAGATTACAACACACAAAGCTGAGGGATTAATGCAGGATAGAAATTTCTGAAAATGACACAGCTCGCTATTTCTAAATACAAAAATAAAATACAGCTTATTAAGTATATTCAGTGGTAAAATATTAATATATTCAATCAAATAATATGATAATGACTATAATAAAATTATTTCAGACGTTTAGATTTATGTAACTCATTTGATATTCAGTAATATTTAATAATAATGAGAGGCCACACCAAAAATGTGACACAACCTAAAAGTTTCACCAAGCCTAATTTTAAAAAATTGATTTAAGGGAGTCTAGTTATTTTTTATAATTTCTCTTAGTTTTTAGCCATTTTTCTGGTAAAAATGGAATTCCATAAGCATTTATTCGTATTTTTAGTTTGCAAGGGGAGTAGACGGCCTTCTCCCCACCGATTTGAACGAAACATTTTTAGTGAAATAGATATCTTGGGAACAACTCAAGACGTTCGGGCAAACTTTAACAATTCTTTTTTAGACGAACGATTGAGAAGTTGCTGAATTGGTTTTTTCATCAGGTACTGAACACTAAAAAAGTTTCGTTCAAATCGGTGGGGGGAGGTCGTGCACTCCCCTTGTTACTTGTAGTTGTACAGTTGGATAGACGACCCAACACGAAGAGGAGTAAGTTCAATGTTCTGTGTGAAAAGTGTTTTATTCAGTTGACCTTCAGCCAAAAATCGTTTAAAAGTATGGGGTGCAGATATTAAATAGGGGATACCAAATATAGCATTTTGATACACCTGCTTGATGGGAGATATATCTGGTTGGTGAGAGGTAGGCCTGAATGGCGAAAGATTCACTTGGTCGAAGGGAGATAGATGTAGTTGGAGTGAGATAGGCTTGCAAGGCGAAAGGTAGTCTTCCTTGGTGAGAGGTATACCTGTTTGGTGTGAGATAGTCCTGCTTGGTGACAGGTAGGCATGCTTGGTGAGAGATGGACTTGGTTGAAATGAGATAGTTCTAGTTGGTGTGAGATAGGCCCGGATGATGAGAGGTAGGCCTGGATGGTAAGATATAGACCTGCTTCGTGAGATATACATGGTTGGTGAGAGGTAGACCTGGATGATGAGTGATAGGCTTGGTAGAGGGAAGATAGATCTATTTGATGTGAGATAGACCTGCATGGTAAAAGATAGGCCTGCTTGGTGAGAGATGGACTTGGTTGAAATGAGATAGTTCTAGTTGGTGTGAGATAGGCCCGGATGATGAGAGGTAGGCCTGGATGGTAAGATATAGACCTGCTTCGTGAGATATACATGGTTGGTGAGAGGTTGACCTGGATGATGAGTGATAGGCTTGGTAGAGGGAAGATAGATCTATTTGATGTGAGATAGACCTGCATGGTAAAATATAGTCCTGCTTGGTGAGAGATATACCAAGTTGGTAAGAGGTAGGCGTGGGTGGTGAAAGATAGATTGCTCGGTGAGTGATATACTAGGTTGTTGAGAGGTAGGCCTGCCTGGATGGTGAGAGATAGACTTGGTTGAAGGGAGGTAGATCTAGTTGGTGTTAGATAGGCCAGCATTGTGAAAGATATACCTACTTGAAGAGAGATATAATTGTTGGTGTGAGATAGGTTTGCATGGCGAAAGATAGACCTGCTTGGTGAGAGATATACCACGTTGGTGAGAGGTAGGCCTGTATGGTGAGAGATAGACTTGGTTGGAGGGAGATAGATCTAGTTGGTGTGACATGCAGCATGGTGAAAGATAGACCTGCTTGGTGAGAGATATACCACGTTGGTGAGAGGTAGACCAGGATGGTGAGAGATAGACTTGGTTGGAGTGAGATAGATCTAGTTGGTGAGACATGCAGCATGGTGAATGATTGGCCTGCTTGGTGAGAGATATACCATGTTGGTGAGAGGTGGGCCTGGATGGTGAGAGATAGACTTGGTTGGAGGGAGATAGATCTAGTTGGTGTGACATGCAGCATGGTGAAAGATATACCTGCTTGGTGAGAGATATAACTGTTGGTGTGAGATAGGCTTGAATGGCGAATGATAGACTGATGGGTGAGAGCTAGATCTGATGTGAGATATAGACCTGGCCGGTTAGCGGTAGAAGTGGTTGTTGGGAGATACTCCTGGTTGGTAGTTAGATTTGGTTTGCTGGAAATTGACTTGGTTGATGGGAAGTAAACCTAGTCAGTGGCTGGTACACGAGGTCGGTGACAGACTTACCAGGTTGGTGGGAGAAACACACGTTAGAGATATAGACAGCATATACAGACAGATAGGGACAAGTTTGAACAGACTTCTTCTATTTTAGGAAGGATGAAATCTGAACAGGAATTCCTTAAGGGAAACGATTAGAAGCGGATACTAATCATATTATTAGGAATATGACAACTTCATCAGCTGTTATACAACAAATTGTCAACTGTCAACTTCACAATTGTTATTTCGAAAGACCCATTATAGGTTATTCCTCAGCGACCATTGTCTAAGACTAACTACCGCAATTCGGCATTGGCCTTGTTATGGTTTTATTTTACTTAATTATAAGACTTTTACAAGAGAAATGGAGCATAGACATTTTTATACGGGAATACACTTGTTTATATTATTCATCCATCCCTTCAGGATATGCAATTTCTTAACAATGGATAGCACATGAATTATTTCCTTTATAGAAATAATACAAGCTATGTTGCTGGTTACAGCTGAAGGTAATAAGCATGGCATCGCAATCCCTTTGCCTCAATCTCAGGAGATATAATATAATAAGAGATAACAAATTACATTTTACCCTGTGACGTCTACAGACTACATACATCAATAATAAATTCAAAATCTGACAAAATTTGGTTATAATTATATACTTTTTAGAGATAAATATATACAAATACATTGACGCTTTCATTGCTTGATATGTTTAAATCTGCTGTTCCAGGTATGATGTTTTACTCCTGTGCTTGTTCCTGTGCATGCTGATGTAGGTGGTGCAAGTGTTGATTCTGTGTAGCAGCTGATCGGGCTGGGGTTTCTTCTGCTTGCAGGAGAGTCTGTTGAGAGCGATGCAGAAAGCTGTCCGGAACCTAGCGTTGAGCCAGCAGTAGATGAGAGGGTTGTAGCACGAGTGAGACATGGCCAGCCAGTGGAGGGTGAAGTAGATGTAGGGGAGGTGAGGCCAGTTGGTCAGCTCTGGTTTGGCCTCGTAAAGCAGCTGCAACACATCAGAGGTTTGCATTAATATTGGATGGAGTAGAAGGGGATAGACGAGGGATAGGACATGGCCAGCCAGTGGAGGGTGAAGTAGATGTAGGGGAGGTGAGGCCAGTTGGTCAGCTCTGGTTTGGCCTCGTACAGCAGCTGCAACACATCAGAGGCTTGCATTAATATTGGATGGAGTAGAAGGAGATTGACGAGGGATAGGACATGGCCAGCCAGTGGAGGGTTAAGTAGATGTAAGGGAGGTGAGGCCAGTTGGTCAGCTCTGGTTTGGCCTCGTACAGCAGCTGCAACACATCAGAGGTTTGCATTAGTATTGGCTGGAATCGAAGAGGATAGACGAGGGATAGGACATGGCCAGCCAGTGGAGGGTGAAGTAGATGTAGGGGAGGTGAGGCCAGTTGGTCAGCTCTGGTTTGGCCTCGTACAGCAGCTGCAACACATCAGAGGTTTGCATTAATATTGGATGGAGTAGAAGGAGATAGACGAGGTATAGGACATGGCCAGCCAGTGGAGGGTTAAGTAGTTGTTGGGGAGTTGAGGCCAGTTGGTCAGCTCTTGTTTGGCCTCGTACAGCAGCTGCAACACATCAGAGGTTTGCATTAGTATTGGCTGGAATCGAAGAGGATAGACGAGGGATAGGACATGGCCAGCCAGTGGAGGGTGAAGTAGATGTAGGGGAGGTGAGGCCAGTTGGTCAGCTCTGGTTTGGCCTCGTACAGCAGCTGCAACACATCAGAGGTTTGCATTAGTATTGGCTGGAATAGAAGAGGATAGACGAGGGATAGGACATGGCCAGCCAGTGGAGGGTGAAGTAGATGTAGGGGAGGTGAGGCCAGTTGGTCAGCTCTGGTTTGGCCTCGTACAGCAGCTGCAACACATCAGAGGCTTGCATTAGTATTGGCTGGAATCGAAGAGGATAGACGAGGGACGGGACATGGCAAGCCAGTGGAGGGTGAAGTAGATGTAGGGGAGGTGAGGCCAGTTGGTCAGCTCTGGTTTGGCCTCGTACAGCAGCTGCAACACATCAGAGGTTTGCATTAATATTGGATGGAGTAGAAGGAGATAGACGAGGTATAGGACATGGCCAGCCAGTGGAGGGTGAAGTAGATGTAGGGGAGGTGAGGCCAGTTGGTCAGCTCTGGTTTGGCCTCGTACAGCAGCTGCAACACATCAGAGGTTTGCATTAATATTGGCTGGAATCGAAGGAGATAGACGAGGTATAGGGCATGGCCAGCCAGTGGAGGGTGAAGTAGATGTAGGGGAGGTGAGGCCAGTTGGTCAGCTCTGGTTTGGCCTCGTACAGCAGCTGCAACACATCAGAGGTTTGCATTAATATTGCATGGAGTAGAAGGAGATAGACGAGGTACAGGGCATGGCCAGCCAGTGGAGGGTGAAGTAGATGTAGGGGAGGTGAGGCCAGTTGGTTAGCTCTGGTTACAGAGCTTGCTCGATCCACTACATGCCATATTCAATCGATGTTTGGAAGAAGGTGTCTTCCCTACCCTTTGGAAAGAAGCTGAAGTGATAGCCATTTTAAAGCCAGGCAAATATGAAGTGTATCATGCAAATTGCTACCGGCCAATCTGCCTTCTCCCCATATTCGGTAATATATTAGAAAAACTTATTTTAATTTCACTCCGAGACATAATCAGGGCAACCCAATCCAGATTTCAGTTTGGTTGTACTAAAGGAAGATCTACTACGGATGCTATAAAAACCATGTACGATTTCACTCATACATCAAACTCTAAATATGTTTTTGGAGTATTCTACGATGTATCTGGAGCATTTAACAACTTATGGTGGCCTTCCTTACTCCACGAACTGAAGAAAATGAAGTGTCCTAAAAACATTTACGATCTCCTTAAAAACTATTTTCATGACAGGAAAGTATTCGTCAATATACCAAGCAGTAAAATAATAAAACTTGTAGAAAGGGGTGTACCACAAGGATCGGTTTTCGGCCCTGACGGCTGGAAAATAATAATGAATCCAGTTTTATTACTACTAGTGGACGCAGGACTAACTCCTCTTGCTTTTATGGATGACTTAGGAGTCATATTTGAGGCAGAGTCCAGGCGCGAGATAGAAATTAAAGCTTCACTCGCTACTAATATCATCCTGGAGTGGTGTGAAAATAATAAGCTGAGTCTCAATGCAAATAAATCACAGTGCTTATTCTTAAAAGGAAAACTAAATAAAAATTCCCCTCCAAAAATCAGTATCGGTGGAGTGACAATTAAGCCTGCCAAGGAAGTTAAATATTGTTACGTTTTGTAAATTACCAAAATCAGTAATAAACGTTTTTAATAAGAGTTCTTTTGGATTGCAAAATTAAATACTCGCAAGTTTCACAGTTTTTATCACTGCAAAATTTATTTCAGAATGCACAATAAACTTGGTGATTATTCTTAATTACTACTCACAGTATACACTGATAGCGTTACTGTTCTTCAATGAGTCAACGTCCAATAATTCACTGAAATTCACAGAAAGACGGCACTGCACTGTCCTTTACTTCGCGGCACTGCACTGTCTTAAACACGGCACTAAACTGTTACTTACAGTACGGCCACTGCACTGTCCTTTCCTTCGCGGGTAACTGCCTTCCCCCCGTTTTTCCTTTCTCGTCCATTTCCAATACTACTTCTCTTCCTTCGGATAAATTCAAAATTTCGCACATCCCCCTTACCAATAGGCATTCCCCCCTTCCCCCTTTGGGCTTCCTCTTCATTTTTTCCTCTTTGTTTCTTTTTTGCCCCGGGTTTAATCTTGATCTTTTAAATTTCCCCCCAATAACGTTCCCCCTTCTTCTCGTCACTTTAAATCGCATTTCTTTTCCCCCTTTCCAAAATTTTATTTTCTATTTTTTGCCTTATTAGGATGAAAATTTAAAATTCCCTCATTCAACTTAACTTATGATTAAATAAAATTTGGTCAAACCCCCGGGGGCCTTTACTCGATTTACAAATCAGCCCGGGGGGTCGTTTTCGAAAACCTTTTCCCCCGGAAGGAAACTCCAAAATGCATTCACATTAAAAGGGTAAAAGGGGGTTTTTTGGGATAAAGGGGAAAGGGGTTTGGGGGGGAGGAGGGGGAGGGGGGGTAGGTCCCGGAAAAAAGGTAATAAAAAGGGTGCGGGGTAGGGGGGGAAAGGGGCAAAAAGGGGGGGGGGGGGAGGGAGGGGCGGGGTGAAGGGAAAATTTGAGTGATTTGGGGTTTGAGGGAGAATGAGGGGTTTTTTAAAGGGGGGGGGGGAAAAGGGGGGGAAAAGGGGTTAGGGGGGGGGAGGGTTTTAAAAAAGGGAAGAATAAAAGAGAGAAAGGAGGGGTTATGGAAAAACTGGGAAGAAAAAGGGGGGGGGTTTAAGGGAAAAAATTTAAGAGGAAAAAGGGGGGAATGGGGAGGAGGAAGGGAGAGGAGAGGGAGAGGAGAGAGGGAGAGGGAGGGGGAAGAGAGGGAAAGGGAGGAAAAGGAGAGGAGGAGAGAGAGAGAGGGGGAGAGAGAGGAGAGGGGAAGAGAGAGAGGGAGAGAGGAGGAGAGGGAGGGAGGAGGAAGGGAGGAAGGAGAGAAGATGTGGAGAGGAGGAGGAGGAGAGGAGAGAGAGAGGAGATGGAAAAGGAGGGGGAGGGAGAGATAAATGGGGGGGAGGGAGGAGGAGAGGGAGGGGGAGGGGGAGGAGAAGAGGGGGGGAGGGGAAAAGGGGTGGGGAAGGGAGAGGGAAGGAGGAGAGAGAGGAAGGGAGAGAGAGGGAGAGGGAGGGAGGGAGGGAGGGAAGGGGGGGTGAGAGAGGAGAGAGAGAGGAAGGGGTTGGAGGGGAGAGGGGGAGGGGGGAGAGGAGGGAGGAGAGGGGGGGAGGAGAGAGGAGAGTGGGAAAAGGGAAGAGGAGAGGAGGGAAAAGGAGGGGAGAGGGGGAGGAGAGAGAGAGAGAGGGGAAAAAAGGGAGAGAGAGGGAGAGAAGGAGAGAGAGGGGGAAAAGGAGAGAGAGAGAGAGGGAGGGAGGGGGGTTTTAAAGGGGGAAAAGGGTGTTTTAAAGCCCCCCGGGGGTGGGGCCCCGGGGATTGGCCCTTTTGTGCCCTTTTTGGGGGGTTTGTGTTTGGGGGTTGCGGGGGCCCCGGGATTTGGGGGTTGGAATTTTGGGTTTTGGGGCCCCTTTGGGGTTTTTCCCCTTTGGGGGGGTTTGTTTTGGGGGGCCCGGGAGGGGGGGGGGGGGGGGAAAGGGGGGGGGGGGGGGGGGGCGCCCCCCGGGCGCGGGGGGGGTTTTGGGGGTGGGGGTTAAAGGGCCCGAGGGTTTTTTAGGTGGTTGGGTGGGGGGAAATTTGGGGGGAAAGCCCGGGCGGGGGTTTTGGGGTTTGGGGGTTTTGGGGGGGAAAAAAAGGGGGGGTGGGTTTTTGGGGTTGTTAAAATTTTGTGGGGTTTTTGGGGGGGGAAAGGGGTTTTGGGGAGGGGAGGGGGGGGGATTTTTTGATTTTGGGGGGGGGGGTTGGCCCCTAGGGGGGTTTTTGGGGGGGGGTTGGGGGGGTTTTGGTTTTGGGGGAACGGGTGGGGTTGAAATGGGGGGGGGGGGAAAGGGGGAGAAGGAGGAAAATAAAAATGTGGAAAGGGGGGTTGGCCCGGGAATAAAATTTAAATTTTAAAGGGGTTTAATATTTTTATTTGGGAAAACCTTAAGGATAATTTAATATTTTTTGGGGCAAGAATAAAAAAATTAAAACATTTTTTTTAAAAAAACAAAATAATATTAAATTTCGGGTTTTGTGAATTTATTTTTTGCCGGGGGTTTTAACCCCAAAAACTTTTAATTTAAAAGTTATTTAAAAAAATTTTCATTTTTTACAGCAAAAACAATTTTGAGGAAGAAAAATAAAATAGAAGATTTTTGGGAAATTTTAAAAAGCTTAAAAAATTTAATTTTTAAATGTTTTAAAAATTTTTTAAAAAAAAATTTTTTTTAAACAAAGAAGGGAGGGGGAATGAATCGAAAGGAAACCTTATTTTTTCATGGATGTGCTTATTTTTTTCTTTTTTCCTTTTATAAAAAATGGAAGAATTTTTTATTTAGAAAAAAATTTTGTTGTAACGAACTAGATATTAAAATGAATGTTAGTAGTGTTGTAGGAAGGCCGAATTCCGCAAAATTATTTTAAAATCAACGAATGTTCGAGCGGATGACGTATAATACTTGAACATCCGACACAGTGTCATCCAGTACAGAAAATGAAAATGGTGTTATCACACCACAAAGCACAATGCAAGGTTTTCTTGGTAATCATGCAGCCATGACTGTCTATTAGCAGATTTCTCATAAGGAAAATCAACTATTGAGGTTGCACTCATGATGCCATTTTCGAAACATTTCCTCAAATTCGGTCATCCTTTCCAGCAGATGACGAAAAAGTCCGTTACTCAGGGTTTGCATGGAATAAGCAGATTTCTCGATCCGACTCATATTAATCCTCCGTCGGGCGCACCTCTGGACAAAACAAAATCGGGCGCAACCGGCCTGAGAGGCCACCCACATATTTTAACCCCTCAATTCCCACCTAATTAATTTTAATTTAAAACGCTGGTAGGACATACTTCGCTAGGACCTAAGGAATACAAATATACTATTTAGAACGTAAAATAATGACTTCATTAGAATAGAATGAAGCTTAAACAAAAAAAAGTAAAATTGATCAGGCGCACTCGGCTTGAGAGACCAGAGTTAGAATTGCACTTATTTCTCTAGATATCGACGAACTTCCGTACAGAATAGCATTAATCTTAGTAAAAGTAACGATTGCCATAGATATATCTTGAAAAAAAATCATCTTTAAAATTAAGGAGCAATTGGGCGCAGTCGGCCTCACAAGCCACCTAGGGATCAAACGGGCTGGATGAAGGATGGCAATAGACTATAGTAGAGGATTCTAAGCATGAACACGAATCAGGAAATTACTGGGAATGGCACCTCACAGGGGAAACAGAATGAGGCGGGCTGGATGAAGGATGGCAATAGACTATAGTAGAGGATTCTAAGCATGAACACGAGGATTCTAAGCATGAACACGAATCAGGAAACTACTGGAATGGCGGCTCACAGGGGAAACAGAAGGTGGCGGGCTGGATGAAGGATGGCAATAGACTATAGTAGAGGGATTCTAAAGCATGAACACGAATCAGGAAACTACTGGGAATGGCGGCTCACAGGGCAGGTAGGAGGAGGCGGGCTGGATGAAGGATGGCAATAGACTATAGTAGAGGATTCTAAGGCCGCGAGGAACACGAATCAGGAATTACTGGGAATGGAACCTCACAGGGGAAACAGAATTATGCGGGCTGGATGAAGGATGGCAATAGCCTATATAGAGGATTCCTAAGGCATGAACACGAATCAGACAATTAACTGTGGGAATGGCACCTCAAACAGGAGAAACAGAATTAGGCGGGCTGGATGAAGGATTGCAATAGACAAAAGTAAGAGGAATCTAAGCATGAAAACACGAATCAGGAAACTACTGGAATGGGATTCTAAAGCATGAACACGAATCAGGAAATTAACTGGGACTGGCACCTCACACAGGAAACAGAATGAGGCGGGCTGGATGAAGGATGGCAATAGACTATAGTAGAGGGATTCTAAGCATGAACACGAATCAGGAAACTAACTGGGAATGGCGGCTCACAGGGGAGGTAGGAGGAGGCGGGCTGGATGAAGGATGGCAATAGACTATAGTAGAGGATTCTAAGCATGAACACGAATCAGGAAAATGAAGGGAATGGCACATCACATGGGAAACAGAATGAGGCGGGATGGATGAAGGATGGCAATAGACTAAAGTAGAGGATTCTAAGCATGAACACGAATCAGGAAAACTACTGGGGAATGGCGGGCTCACAGGGGAGGAACCAGGAGGAGGCGGGCTGGATGAAGGATGGCAATAGACTATAGTAGTGGAGGATTCTAAGCATGAACTACGAATCAGGAAAACTACTGGGAATGGCGGGATTCACAGGGGAGGTAGGAGGAGGCGGGCTGGATGAAGGATGGCAATAGACTATAGTAGAGGATTCTAAGCATGAACACGAATCAGGAAACTACTGGGAATGGCGGCTCACAGGGGAGGTAGGATGAGGCGGGCTGGATGAAGGATGGCAATAGACTATAGTAGAGGATTCTAAGCATGAACACGAATCAGGAAACTACTGGGAATGGCGGCTCACAGGGGAGGTAGGAGGAGGCGGGCTGGATGAAGGATGGCAATAGACTATAGTAGAGGATTCTAAGCATGAACACGAATCAGGAAATTACTGGGAATAGCGGCTCACAGGGGAGGTAGGAGGAGGCGGGCTGGATGAAGGATGGCAATAGACTATAGTAGGGGATTCTAAGCATGAACACGAATCAGGAAACTACTGGGAATGGCGGCTCACAGGGGAGGTAGGAGGAGGCGGGCTGGATGAAGGATGGCAATAGACTATAGTAGGGGATTCTAAGCATGAACACGAATCAGGAAACTACTGGGAATGGCACCTCACAGGGGAGGTAGGATGAGGCGGGCTGGATGAAGGATGGCAATAGACTATAGTAGGGGATTCTAAGCATGAACAGTAATCAGGAAACTACTGGGAATGGCCCCTCACAGGGGAGGTAGGATGAGGCGGGCTGGATGAAGGATGGCAATAGACTATAGTAGGGGATTCTAAGCATGAACACGAATCAGGAAACTACTGGGAATGGCGGCTCACAGAGGAGACTGGATGCTGTGGGGCATCAAAAAATATGTTTTCCTGGCCTCTCAGACCAGCTTCGCCCGACGGAGGGTTAATGAAGTTATTAAGAAATTTCGAAATTCCTCCTTCCCACTTGTCGGATATAAGGTATAGACGAACTTGATTTTTAGTTTCACATAAAACTTTTAAATATAGAGTTTGGTAACTATACAACAAAAATTGCGACCGCGAGAGCGTTATCAGACAAATATAAATATGTATGCAGGACGAAACACATTTTTCGTCATCGCCTCGGTAGGATCGTCATCGGTGGCCATTTGAGGAAAGATTTCAATAATTTCCGTCACGAGTACGATTCAAAACTATATACAGAGTGTCCCAACTTTCCGTGACACCCCCCCCCCCCTACTTTATATTTATTCTATTGTTGTGAACATAACCTACTTGTAGAAAAATGTTGATATTGACATGGCTTTGATTAAGTTTTATAAATAATTAGAAGATGAAAACTACACCAATTCATAAAATTCTTAGTTTCACCCTGGCTAGAAAAGGGTGGTAACCCGTCCCAATTAGCGGTAGTAGCAAAACGTGGGCGTTAATAAATAATAATTATAAACTATTACATGTCCTTATTTACTTAATAATTCATAAAGAACTTAATAGTGAGTCAAACCATCGAATGGAACTTGTGAAAAGAATAAATTCATTCATATGGCATTGTTATAAAAGAAGCTGTTGTTCCGAATTTGGAATACCTGAACGTACTTAGTTGCAAGTTACAAAATATCCATTGAATATGGCTCTATTTTTTATATATTCTTGGGCAAAAAATAAACTACTTCATTCGGCCCTGATGAGCTCAGTATGTCACAAAAATCAATGGGACCTTCTGAAAAAAGAAGAGCTAAAATCGAAGCTTGTACAAATCGAGAATTACAATATTAGTTTTCCAGCTCTGTGAATTTATGTCGAGGAAAAGGCATGAAGGCGATGATTTGTTTAATGTGACATTATATTATATATACAACTTTTGGAACCCAGAATGATTTATGAGTAGTATATATATTAATAAAGCTTGTTTATTTATTTTCTTAAAAACATCTGTTATTTAAAAGTAAATTATCATTTAAGGTAACTGATAAGCCCTATCAGGCTGACACTGGTGTGGACCAACAATCAAGACCCAAAAGCTGAAATTAAAAATGGTTATTTCTAGGTTCCTCTTCAAGGTTTCATAGTTATATCATGTGGTTCCATATGACATGAATAAGAAACATGTTATTTTTGCCAACAACTTTTCAAGATGTTTTTAGTTATGTCACGTGTTACCACATTTCGTAAATAAGAAACATTGTAATATGCTTAAAAAATAATTATGAAACTTGGCACTTACATGATTTCTTAGTTATGTCACGTGTTAACACGTAACATAAATAAGAAACGAGGTATCTTGGTAAATAAATACATATGAAACTTGGTACTTTCAAGATTTCTTAGTTGTTACGAGTCTTCATACATCATAAATAAGGAACGTGTTATCTTGGTAAATATGAAACTTGGTAGTTATTTGGTGAGATTGGGACGAAATATTCTTGAATAAGAGACCTCCAGCACATTCTACCTTATACTTAGATCCTCCCTTTTCAACGGATTTTTTCGAGTCCGTCAAGGAAATGAATACTCAGACTACTATCCTGTGGATGCAGGAGTTGCCCAGGGCAGTGGCCTAGGACCACTACTGTATCTCATATACACATCAGACATCCCTACATCACCAACAACACTCCTAGCTACCTATGCAGGAGTTGCCCAGGGCAGTGGCCTAGGACCACTACTGTATCTCATATACACATCAGCCATCCCTACATCACCAACAACACTCCTAGCTACCTATGCAGGAGTTGCCCAGGGCAGTGGCCTAGGACCACTACTGTATCTCATATACACATCAGACATCCCTACATCACCATCAACACTCCTAGCTACCTATGCAGGAGTTGCCCAGGGCAGTGGCCTAGGACCACTACTGTATCTCATATACACATCAGCCATCCCTACATCACCATCAACACTCCTAGCTACCTATGCAGGAGTTGCCCAGGGCAGTGGCCTAGGACCACTACTGTATCTCATATACACATCAGACATCCCTACATCACCAACAACTCTCCTAGCCACCTATGCAGGAGTTGCCCAGGGCAGTGGCCTAGGACCACTACTGTATCTCATATACACATCAGACATCCCTACATCACCATCAATACTCCTAGCTACCTATGCAGGAGTTGCCCAGGGCAGTGGCCTAGGACCTCTACTGTACCTCATATACACATCAGACATCCTTACATCACCAACAACACTCCTAGCTACCTATGCAGGAGTTGCCCAGGGCAGTGGCCTAGGACCACTACTGTATCTCATATACACATCAGACATCCTTACATCACCAACAACACTCCTATCTACCTATGCAGGTGACATAACAATCCTGTCATCCGATCCCGGTCCTATTACTGCTTCGAAGAATCTCCAATTCCAGATAACCGAAATCAAAAAATGATTCAATGCTTGGTCATTAAGATCAACAAATGGAAATCTCACCATATCACCTTTTCCCTCCGACGAAGTTCCTGTCCTCCTGTTCATTTCAACAATATTCCCTTACCACCACCAGATTGTGTACGCTACCTTGGACTAAATTTGGACACCAGACTTGGAAATTCCACCCAATATTTAAAAGACAGGAACTTAACAGACAATTCGGATAACTTTACGAACTGATAAATAGAAGATCTCACTCGTCTACCGAAAAGAAACTAACAATATACAAGTTACTACTTAAACCAATATGGACATACTCAATAGAAGTGTGGTGTACAGCACAATCTTCGAACATCAGACGCATCGAGACTTTCCAATCCAAAGTCCTGCCCACCATAGTAGATGCTCCATATTATATTAAAAACCACATCCTCCGCAAAGATCTTAATATCCTATTTATAAAGGACCTAATTCTCTTAAGATTCACAAAACTCTACAGCAGCCTATCCAATCATCCTAATCCAGATGTCCTAGCCCTTTCCAGTACCACTCATCCATATTCCCCTCGACAAGAGACAATGGCCCAGAGATCTCCTATAGCAGTGTAAAGTGCAGTGATAGCAGTGGCTATTTTCTTATCAAGTGCCATTCCTCCTTAGCACTTGACTTCCTTGCCAGGCAGGGAGGTGCTGCTCCTCTCATTGTGGTGAAGGGGTGTAGCTAATGCCGAGAGTTATGGAGGACGATTGAATTGCACATAGCACATTACAAAATGCTTTTATTTGAAGACTGTAATATTATTAATAAAATATACATGAACAGGAGGCAGTTTCTCAGAAGATGTAGTGTATTTGGAGTTGCTTTGACTGAAAGGTGATTGAGTCAAAGCATATTCCGTTGAATATAAATTAAAAATCATTGAGTAACTACTCACCAGAAGAATGTTGTATGGGAGCCAGCACAATGAGAAGACGAACACCACAATAACCATCATTATGACCATCTGTAAATGAAAAAAACGAAAATACATTATTAGAATAAATAATATATGCATTTTAACTCAAGGAATTGAAAATAAATGGTACTGAGCGACATCCCCTAGTTGCAGAGCTCACCAAATAAATAAATAAAAAATAAATAAATTAATAACGTAGATAATGCTACTAGTGTGTAAAAATATTCTAAAACCGACATATTATGTGACTGAATAAGTTTTTAAACTTCACTAAATATTTGGAAATGGAGGCTCAGGTTCGCCATACGAGTTAAAGCGTTGACCTTTATCTCACACGGCAAATCTAGAGTGGCCAGTTCGATTCTCGCCTGTGCAAAGGAAATTATTTAGTGACGAAATTCATTAAATAACATCCTAAAATCCCACCCTGGCTAGAAAAGGGTGGTAACCTGTAGATAACCCGTCCCGATTAGCCTGAGTTGCAAAAAGTGGGCGTTAATAAATAATAATACTATTTGGAAGTTTCCCAAAAGGATTCAGTTATTGTGATTGTTCTCATAACTTGATTTATTTTTGTATTTCTTCAAATATCCACCGATCATTGCAATATGAGGCCATGCAGGGTTATGCAGTTGCACAGCTGCAAGGCTAAAGACTCCACAATACTTCTCCAGCAATTCTTGCAATCACTGAGGGATCATTATTTGTTCAAAGGCTACATATGAAATTCATTACATGTACACAACATTTATATATTTCTCGATGGTCCATATAATGTTATAATTAATATAAAGTATTTGACAAAGAAAGGATTATAAATAAAAAGTAACATTTGAATTAAAATTTAATTATTAAATTAAGAAACTAATTCCATTCGAAATTCAAATTGAGATGTGGGTGCCATCAGCGTTATCGATTTTTAGCAATAGATCGTTCAGTAACGACTTCATAAGAAGGTTACAAACGCCTGTGTTATACAAATATTTAAAACGTGTTCTGGTTAATACCATGTATTTCTTCTGTATCTACATTAAATAATTCTTTTAGCAGATTTCCCTTAAGGGAAATCAGCTACTGAGGTCGTACGTATGATGTGATTTTCGAAATTTTTCTTCAAATGCCCATCGATCCTACCTTGGTGACTAAAATGAGGTCCGTTCAAAATCGTGTATATATTTGTCTGTTACCTCTTTAGCGGTGGCAATTATTGTTTGATCGTTGCCAAAATCGATTTTTAGTCGTTTTATGTAAAAAGAAAGATCAAGTTCATTAACGGCTGAAATTCTACCAGTAGGAGGGGGGGGGGGTTGGAATGGGGATTTTCTAAAATTCAAAATATCTCCGTAACTATACGTCGATTCGAAAAAGTAAATAGAACCAATGTTATATACATTTATTAACTATCTTGAATATTAATAGAGATATTAGCATTTTTCAGTTTTCAGCCTTCAGTAAACTCCCACTTCTACTCGTGTTACATAAACAATATTTTGTTATATAATAAACCATATTATTCGAAGTTTAAATACCAAATATTGCTTTCCAAAGACTTTTATTATACGAGACAGATGCAAATATGCTCTGGTGACCCTCCCGCCCGCCATAAGTTCTTGGACTACTAACATTTGATGGATTGGGATAAGAATTAATCTGATTATTACATTTTGCAGTAGTAGATATAGTACATAATTTTCAATGAAATTAATATGTTATATCCTGACATCCTAGTAATTGCTTTTCTTTCCGGTGAGTGGTTGGAAGACAGTTTTAGAGTTGCTCTCTCGAACTAAAGATGGCTCCACTGTGGTTGTAGTTGTTGATGCTGCCGCAAAGGTCAGGTGTATATTTGGCAGTTGGGAGTTGCTCGAGAACAGCTGGTGAAGGATTGAGTTAACTGTTGCTGCCAGCTGTGAATTAGATTGGAGAAGAACCTCTAACTCCTATTCCCTCCCAACCATATTATCCTAGGCCTCCTTTATCCTCTCTTCTCTCTCTCTCTCACCCTCTCGCTCTCTGTCACTCTCTCTCTCTCGCTCTCTCTCTCTCCCTCTCCCTCTCCCTCTCTCTCTCTCTCTCTCTCTCTCTCTCTCTCTCTCTCTCTCTCTCTCTCACACGCTCTCTCTCGCTCTCTCTCTCTCTCTCTCTCTCTCTCTCTCTCTCTCTCTCTCTCTCTCTCTCTCTCTCTCTCTCTCTCTCTCTCTCTCTCTCTCTCTCTCTCTCTCTCTCACTCTCTCTCTCTCTCTCTCTCTCTCTCTCTCTCTCTCTCTCTCTCTCTCTCTCTCTCTCTCACGCTCTCTCTCTCACGCTCTCTCTCTCTCTCTCTCTCTCTCTCTCTCTCTCTCTCTCTCTCTCTCCTTCTCTCTCTAGACGAATCACCTGTTCCACATATGACGCTATTAAAAACATCAAATACTTATCGACCCATGGGTGAAGATGAAAAATCTGATGTGATCAATTTTGTTGTAAGGGAAATCAGCTTTGAGGTCGTACTCATGACGCAACTTTCGAAAAACTTCTATAAATGTCCATCGATGTAAAAAGAAAGATCAAGTTGATAAGGATGAATAAAAAGGCCTTGTCCTCTATTATTGTTTTTAATTTTATGCAAGAGATCCTTATCAATTGGTTTCACTACCATCCAGCATATTCCAGAAAAGATTAAGCTCGTTAATGGCTGAAATCGGACCAGTGGGAGAGGGGATTTAGAGGGTGGGATTTTTGAAAATTCGAAATATCTCCGTTGCTATACGTCGTAACGAAAACTTGTATAGAACCAATCTTATTGCAAATTAAATGTTCTCTAAATATTGTTATATGCATTTCTCCTCTATATTGAATATTATCCGAGGCATTGCATTTTTATTAAGTGTGAACGAATACCGGACGAGCTGAGATCGGCTGATTTCGGCTCTAGTCGAACTAGCTTCCGCCGTAAGCTAGTTCGGCCGTTTCCATAACTGTTCCGTAATTGGTTTAGAGACTCGTTACTACTGGTGTCACTAGTTTGCAGATTTCTCTATTGTAAAGCTTCACGTGGGAAATCTGCTTAATTTACGCCGACTCTGCGGGACGGACTTTAATAGTAAGTATACAGTGAGTGTTGGCAGTAGGGTTCGTCTTCTCCTATAAGTAGAACATATATATATATATATATATATATTTGTCTGTTACCGCTTTAGCGGTCGCAATTATTATTTAATCGTTACCAAACTCGATATTTAGTCATTTTATGTAAAAAGAAAGATCAAGTTCATAAACGGCTGAAATCGGGCCAGAGGGAGAGGTGGTTTAGAGGGGAGGATTTTCGAAAATTCGAAATATCTCCGTTACCATAGGTCGGATCGAAAAAGTGTATAGAATCAATCTTATTGCTAATTAAATTTTCTATAAATATAGTTATATACGTTTATTCAATATCTTGAGTATTAACCGAGATATTTGCATTTTTTAGTTTTCAGCTATCAGCAAACCGCCACTTGTACTCATGTTACATAAACAATTTTCTGCTACAAAACAAATTACATTATTCGAAGTTTAAATACCAAAAATTGGATTGAAGAGGCCATTATTATACGAGATACAAGCAAATATGTTCTGGTGATCCCGCCCCCCGTCTTAAGGTTTTGGACTACTAAAATTTGATTAATTGAGATAACAATTATTCTGACTCATTATTAAGAAGGTCTCTAGTACAGTACTAGACATAGTAAATAGTTCTCAATAAAATTAATATGTTATATTCTGATGTATTTCAGTAATTGTTCTTCTTTCCGGTGTGAGGCGGGCAGACCCTTTTGTTTACATTTCTAACCTAACGCTCCCTGTCGGCAGTTTATTGAAATTGGATGAAACATTTCTTATTTCCGTTTGTATTTATTCACGGTGTTGTGTTACCATTATGTATATTTATCTATTACTAAACTTCACGTGGGAAATCTGCTTAGTTTACTCAGCCCCTGCGACACGGACTTTTCCGTATTGGTATTGCATAGGTCAACGTCGGTAAATTCGCTCCTTTATAAATTACATTTAATGCAAATGTCGTCTAAATGCATGGTCGTTCTAAGTATGATTCGGATGAATGAGGGGATTATAAATCTTTGACCCCTCCCCCCCCACTTCATTTTCTCAATTTAAATTAAGTCCTGGTTATGTAACAGTTATCAAAGTTATTTATTTTCCCCAGATTAAGTATATTATTAAAACATTCTCATGGTTTAATTTTTAGATGAACTTAAGTGATTATCATCTTGACATATTCTAGTGTGCGAGAAATCCGCTTGGTTTACGCAGCACCTGCGTGAAGAACTTTTATGTAATTGTTCTTGTACTCAAGTATTTATCTAGATACTTGGTTTCTTTTTTTTAGTTTTCTGTCACAAGTGAATCAGTGCTCTTACTAAGGCGATTTTCACTTCCATCATCTGAGCTATTACTGGAAAATGGAGATCAGTACTGTCGAGGAGGTGGAAAATCTGCTAAGTTTACACAAACACTGCGTGACGGACTTTCTATTGAGAGTTTTGTTGGTAAGTCCACAATTTGGATGAAAATAAATGGCTAAATGTCTTTATTCACTTAAACCGTTAGTGTTCCATCTTCAATGTAACAGAGAATAAAAAAGTCCGTCACGCAGGGGCTGCGTAAACTAAGCAGATTTCCCACGTGAAGTTTAGCAATAGAGAAATCTGCATACTGGTAACACAATACCACCGTGAGTAAATACAAACGGTAATAAGAAATCTTTCAGTTAATTGAAATAAATTCCCAACTGAAACGGCTTCTGTAATGTAGAGGAATAATTTATATTTTAATAACTCACTTAAATTTTAGTAGTAGTCCAAGAACTTAAGAAAAAGAGGAGGGGGGGGGCGGATGTGAACGAGAAAAGAACGTATTTGCATAAAATTCTCACAAAGTTAACGATAGGCAATAGGTAAAGGTTAGAGAAACGACAGGTAAGGTTAGGATGAAGAAGCTTCCACTTGAGCTCGAGAAGTTACGGAAATGGCCGACCTAATCCGACCTATACCCGACCACAGACTTCATAAAAATGCAAATGTCTCGGTTAATATTCAAAATAGAGAACAAATGTATATAACAATATTTATAGCAAATTTAATTTGCAATAAGATTGATTCTATACAATTTGTCGATCCGATGCATAATAAGGGAGATATTTCGAATTTTCGAAAATCCTCCCTCTAAACCCCCTCCCTCTAGTCCGATTTCAGCCATTAACGAACTTGACCTGTCTTTTTACATAAAACGGTTAAATATCGAGTTTCGTAACGATCAAACAAAAATTGCGACCGCTAGAGCGTTAACAGACAAATATTATAAATATATTTGATACGGACCTCATTTTTCGATATCTCCCGGGTAGGATCGATTGAAACATTTTGAAGAAATTTTTTTTCGAAAATCATGCGCGTCTTGAAGTACTACCTCAATAGCTGATTTCCCTTAATGGGAAATTAAAATCTGCTAAAAAAAAAAAAAAACATTCCTCCCTACCATTCTCTCTCCTTTGATGCTGTCATTTCTGGAAATTAGCAGCATCAGCCTTGGTCCACTTTGGACCTGCTTGTAGAATTGAACCAGTTCGTGTAAAAAGCTAAGCGGCAAGGCCACATTTATGGTTGCTCGTATTTCTTTATCATTTATTTTTAGTGTTAACACTAAGGTCCACCAAGATTTACAGTTAACGAAATTTCAAGCCAAGGCAGGTGGTAGTGGAAAGACATAAATGGATAGAGAAAATAAACCTGCAATCACCCATTCTATGTGGTAAACCGGCTCAGAATTTCAGTAATGCAACAAGAGCAGGTTACAATAATCTAGCTATTTAAACCATCAGCACTCAACATCCAAGATGGTTAACCATAATAAACTAAAAGTCCGTCACGCAGGGGCTGCGTAAACTAAGCAGATTTCCCACGTGAAGTTTTACAATAGAGAAATCTGCCTAATAACAGCTGTAGTAGTAAGAAACCTCTAAACCTATTCACGAGAGGGACGAATAATTACAAAAACGGCCGCCAGAGCTCACGGCGGAAAGTCCGAACATAGCCACTGCTGCCGAGCACATGCAGAATACAAATGCAAATATCTCAGTTAATATTCAAGATAGAGAATAAATGTATAACACAATATTTATAGTAAA
>CM032228.1:8200000-8230000 GCA_019009955.1 Riptortus pedestris
AAATTCTTACAATGTTAAGAAACATTTAAAAGCATTTAATTTCCAACTTCAAATTATTTTTTAATTTATACTTATTACTAATTAAGAAGGCAATTCACTTTCTTCACTCTATTGCAAAATGTTTCACTTTCTTCACTCATTTCAGTTTAGTAATGTTACCATTATTCAACGATTACAGAAAAAAAAAATTATAGAATAACAATTGTAGAGCATCAATAGATTAAGAAAACATTTTTTAAAACATTTTGCGATAGGACTTATAATATGGGCGATATTTTGAATTTTCAAATTTTTCACTTGTCCGAATTCAGCCATTAACGGTCTTGATGTTTATTTTTTTCAGGAAATGCTTATATTAGCAGATTTCCCTTAGGGGAAATTAGCTATTGAGTTCGTACTCATGACGCGAGTTTCGAAAAATGTCTTCAAATGTCCATTGATCCACCCCAGGAGATGACGAAAATGAGGTCCGTTCAAAATTATATATATATATATATATATATATATATATATATATATATATATAGATATATATTTATATCTTAATATATATAAATCTACTGTCACCATGTTGGTCCTCGATGGACTCCTAAAATACTTAACCGATTTTAAATTTAAATTGGCACACAGTGTGCAGTTAGTCTGGTCCAAAGCTTGAGAGTAGCCATATTAATTTTCTCTGAGACGAACAGGAATGGGGGCTTATATGGGAAGGCCTGAAATTAAAAGTCGTAGATATTTCGTTTTTTCTATTGGTTTTTTTCGCAAATATGCACCATATACAAAAGTTGTTTATTTTGTTATTTAGAGTAACTTTTGTCGCATAAACATGTCATCGTTTTTTATTCCGATGTTAAATGGAGGTGATACGCCTATAGCGGGGAAGTCAAACTATTTTATTTAGGGACAAAAGACCCAACCGACAATAAATAAGGTTATGTTTATTAGCACTAACGCTTTTCATTATATTGAAGGCCATTCCAACTTTCTAGGGACGGGCAGGAGTTGGGGGTTTTAAGGGAACGCAGAAATTAAACTAGCGATATTTCGTTTCTTATTGGTTTATGGGCAATTTGACCTAACAAAGGTGTTTATTTTGATATTTAGAGTAATTTGTTATATACACTTTTTTTCGTCTATATACGAATTATTAAACGAGATATACGCTAAAATTATAGCGGAGTGAAAAAATTTTATTTGGGCAAAAAAAATAAAGACTCAACCCGAAACTAAATAAAACACTCTGTATTTGTATTAGCACTAAAGCCTTCCTTATAAAAAGCCATTTACTATTTCAAGGGACGGCAGAGTGGGGTTTATAAGGGGAGGCTGAAAATAATAATTGTGATATTTCGTTTCCTATTGTAGTTTCGGCATAATATGCACAATAACAAAAGTTCGTTTATTTTGTATATAGAAAAAACGTGCCTCAAGATTCTTTTCAATATGAACTACCAGGGGTCATGGAAAAATTAATTCAAAATGTATTTAATATTTGTCCTTTATAATTCTAATCTATGCATCAATGCAAAGGAAGCGGGAAATATGACAATATGGAGGACAGTGAAGTCTTACATAAAAAAAATTAATTTTTCTTATTAACAAATCCACAGAAACGACGGGTATTAAACCCTAAACACTGGGACGGGTGTCAAAATATTGTGCAAAATAAAGCCTTTGCCAAAAAATAACATCAACATTCAGCCTCATATGAATTTCCCGAGCGATGCCAAGGTATTGAGCTAGTATATATATAATATATATATTATATCCCGTATACGTCCTGTTATCGCCTCTATAGGTCGAATGTTCATTTGATCGTTACCCAAACTAGTTATTTAAACGTTTTCTGCTTAAAATGAATGATTCAAGTTCGTCTTATGGTGAAATCAACTGTGGAGGGTTTAGAGGGGAGCTTTTTCGAAGATTCAGAAAATATCTATCTGTTACTATTAAGTCGGTTCGAACCAATTTATATGATATCCAGTCGGATCGAAGAATTAGAATTATATATTGCAAATTAAAATTTACAATAAAATAATGTTATTTACATTCATTCCGTATATCGGAATATTTAACCCTGAGATATTTGCATTTTTTCTGTTTTCAGCTTCTGTGATGAGATTCGGCTAACTTCGGGTCTAGTCGTGAGTTTCCGTCAAGAGCTAGTTCAGGCCGTTCCCGTAACTGTTCGGCTCTCTATTCTGAAATTTCTCTATTGTAAAACTTCACGTGGGAAATCTGCTGCGACCACTTGAATGGCAACTGGCAAGAATGTTTATAATTTTAAAAGGCATTCATTTCTGTCAACTACTAGGTAGGTCCGATGGATATCTGAGAGAATTTTGCCAAAATCATGAGTTTGACCTCAATAGCTTATGCCCCTTAAGGGAAATACGCTAATATTGTGCCCTAAGTAATGCCTTGCCAATAAAATCCTGTTCTCTTTCCCGCGAAAAATCGTATAATGGTTTCCCGCGCAAAGCCGGGTGGGAACCCAAAGCTAGTGTATATCCTTAAGGGAAATCTGGTAGAAGAGAGAAACCTATAAAAAAGTCCGTCACGCAGGGGCTGCGTAAACTAAGCAACTTTCTCACGTGAAGTTGTACAATAGAGAAATCTGCCTAATAATAACAGTAGTAGGAAGGTATCTCTAGACCTATTCACGAGGGAGGAATAGTTACCAAAACGGCCGCCAGAGATCTTGGCGGAATTAGTGCCGGACCTACAATAACAAATGCAAATATCTCACGGTTAATATTCAAGATACAGGGAATAATGATATAGAACAGTATTTATTGTAAATTTAATTTGCAATAAGATTGTTTTCTATACAACCTTTTTCGAATCCGAGGCATAATAACGGGATATATTTTGAATTTTTTAAAAAATCCCCTCTAAACCCCCCTCCCACTGGTCTAATTTCATCCATTAACGAACTTGATCTTTCTTTTTACATAAAACGCTTAAATATGAAATTTGGTAACGATCGAACAAAAATTGCGACCGCTAGAGCGTTAACAGACAAATATAAATATTATATATATATATATTTATATACATATATATATTATTATATATATATATATTAATTTTGAACGGATCTCATTTTCGTCATCTCCTGGGTAGGATCGATGGACATTAGAGGAAATTTTTCAAAACTCGCGTCATGAGTACGGCCTCAATAGCTGATTTCCCTTAAGGGTAATCTGCTAAAAGGCCGATATAAGAGAACTTTAGATGACTGAAGAAAGAACGAAACAAATAAGAGAGAGAGAGAGACTGCGTTGATCTCTTGGAAAGAAATGCGGGGCTTGTTATCTGCGCACACGGTTCATTAGGTACTGTCACACCTATCCTTTTCCCGCCCTTCCAAGAATGAGACAGAGATAGTCTTGGATTACTCCTCTCATATTGATAATGTTATCAGTTACACTGGGCGACCAACAGAAATTGGCACTTAGTCACTTTAAGCCAAAATCATGAGCTAATCAAAAAAGCACCGTTATAGAACCTGTTGAGTTACAGAATTCATTTTGATTAGAAGTAATTTCGGAGATCGTAGCTCATCCTAAATAACGTAGAAAATACAGTAGATTTTCCTTATGTGAAACCAATAATTAAGGTGACCCAATAATTCAAATAAATAAGTAAGTAATTGGGACAGAGTACGAAGGCACACTACTATAATTCAAAAGTCCGTCACGCAGGGGCTGCGTAAACTAAGCAGATTTCCCACGTGAAGTTTTACAATAGAGAAATCTGCCTAATAACAACTGTAGTAGTAAGAAACCTCTAAACCTAAAACATTATTTAGGGCGTCGTAATAACCGCAAAAAACAGTTAACCTATCCTCCTAAACTATTCACGAGGGAACGAGTAGTTATAGAAACGGCCGCAGAGCCTCCTCGGGCGGAAAGTCGGAACATAGTCTACTGGTCGCTGATCACCCACGCAGACTTACAAATGCAAATATCACGTTAATATTCAAGTTACAGAATAAATGCATATAAACAATTATATAGTAAATTTAATTTGCAATAAGAATTGGTTCTACTTACAATTTTTTCGATCCGATGCATAATAACGGATTTTTGAAAAATCCCCCCCTCCTAAAAAACCCCCCCTCCCACTGGTCGATTTCAGCCGTTAAACGAACTTGATACTTCCTTTTTACAAATTTAAAAACGAATTAAGTACCGAGTTTGGTGACGATTAAACAATATATGGTGTTAAAAGACAAATATATATATATTATATATATTTATATATATATAATATATATATACTTTATATAGTTTTGAACGGACCTCATTTTTCGTATATCCATGGGTAGGATCGTGGACATTTGAATGAAATATTTCGGAACGCGTTTCAATGCGTCCCCCTAAAGGGAAATCTGCTAAAAGTAGACACTTTAGCTGCTTTAAAGTTACCTGCAAGTGCTTGCGGTTCTATTAGCAGATTACCCACAAGGTTAATACTAATCCACACTGTAACGAGCTGTGTTCAAAAATAAGAAAAATTAACCCTCGGGATTTGGACTGGCTGGTGGAGGTCCATCGTCAACGGAAGGATAATAAGGTTTTGTCGACTTTTACATTTCTTTATATATTACATATTTTGTTTTTTTTTTCAAAGTGAAATGCTGTGTCACAGAGCACTGAAGATGGGACGGTTGGCCCCGAAAGTACTCAGTCTGTGTTTAATAAACGAAGCATTAAGAGTGGAGGTGTGTTTGACCTTTTGGTCCTTGGAAAAAATAAGTTTGAAACCTTTTATTTTAAGAGGCAATATAAAAAGTGCGTCACGCACGGGCTGCGTAAACCACTGGTAACACCACCATGGCGTTATTCCCCTTACTCTAACACCCCCCCCCCCCGACCTTGATCTTTCTTTTTACAAAAAAACGTTTAAATATATCAAAAGAAGTTTGGTAACGATTATACAAAAATTATGATCGCTAGGACATTTACAGATATATATATATATATATATATATATATATATATATATATATATATATATACTCAAGTAACACAATTGAGAAATATAACACTTCCTTATATAGCGGGGACTTGAGAAAAACTGGCAAAAATACTCCGAAAATATAATTTATGGACAGTATTTAAACCACACAAATTAGTCAGTGAATATTTAAAAAGTCCATCACGCTGGGGATGGAAAATTATATGCATTTCTAAAAAGGATAACAAGAAACAATTAAAATTAACAGTCAAACAAAAAATAAAAACATAAACCTAAGTGTAAGTCTGGAGGAAGTAGTTAAAAAGTCCGTCACGCAGGGGCTGCGTAAACTAAGGAGATTTCCCACGTGAAGTTTTACAGTAGAGAAATCTGTCCAATAACAAATGTATTAGTAAGGGATCCTTAAACCTATTCACGAGGGACGAATAGTTACGGAAACGGCCGCCAGAGCTCTCGGCGGAAGGTCCCGAACATAGCCGAATCTTCCGAACCACACACAGGATACAATGCCAAATATCCTCGGTTAATATTCAAGATACGGAATAGATGTATGAACACAATCTTTATAGTAAATGTAATTTGCAAATAAGATTGATTCTATACAATTTTTCGATTCGACGCATAATAACGGAGATATTTTGAATTTTCAAAATCCCCCCTCTAAACCCCCCCCCCCGTCCCATTGCTCTGATTTCAGCCATTAACGAACTTGATCTTCCTTTTTACATAAAACGATTAAATTCCAAGTTTGGTAACGATCAAACTAAAATTGCAACTGCTAGAGCGTTAACAGACAAATATTTATTTATTTATTTATTTATTATGTGGAGCTCCGCAACTATGGCGACTTGCTCTTCTTAAACGTGGGGGAAAAACAAAACAAAAACAAGTAAACAAAATAACACAATCATGGAACGAAATAATAACAATAGAAACATAGAATAATAACAAATAATAACAAGAAAACATTGGAACACAAAATAATATAATGAACAATATCTAAAGGAACAGAACACAAAGGGAAACAAAAAACACCGTAACATATACATAGAAACTAAAAACAGCTGGGAAAAAAATAGGTAAAAAAGTAAACATGGTGACTTTGTAATTCTTCATAAAAAAACAAGTCCGTCACGCAGGGGGCTGCGTAAAACTAAGCTGATTTCCCACGTGAGTAATCAATAGAGTAAATCTCCATTTCCAAGAGCCCGACTGTTACGGCAAAGGGCGAACTAGGTTTTGGCGGGAAATTCAAAAATCAGTTATCGGCCCAAATTAATAAAAATTTCAAATATCTCGGTTTTAATATTAAGATACAGAATAAATGGTATTTAAACATTATTTTAGTACATTTAATTTGCAATAAGATTGATTCTATACAATGTTTCGATCCGGACGCATTATAACGGAGTATTTTGAACTTTTCCGAAAATCCCCCCCTCACACCCCCCACCTCCCACTGGTACGATTTCGCCATTAACGGACTTGATCTTCCTTTTTACATAAAACGATTATAAATTACGAGTTGGTAACGAAATAAATAAAAATTGCGACCCGCTACAGCGTTAACAGACAAATATATATATATATATATATATATATCTATATATATGTATTCATATATATATAAATTTTGAAAACGGACCTTCATTTTAGTCATCTCATGGGTAGGATCGATGGGGGGGGGAATTTGAAGAAAGTTTCGAACTCGCGTCAAGAGTACGTCCTCATAGCTGATTTCCTTTAAGGGGAAATCTGCTAAAAACACGAACATTACATAGAATAAAAAAGTCCGTTCAGCAGGAGGCGGCCTGCGTAAAACTGAGCAGATTTCCCCAGTAAAGTTTTACCCAATAGAGAAATCTGCAATAACAACTGTAGGAGTAAGAACCTCTAACCCTAAAATAAACATTATTTAGGGCGTAATAACCCAGTAGTTTCTAGCCCAAAAAAAAGTTAACTAACCTCCAAACCTATTCACGAGGGGCGATGTTATGGAACGGCCGCCAGAGCTCTAGCATCTGAAAATCCGAACATAGCCTATTGGTGACCATACGCTGAATACCAAATGCAAAATAATCTCGGTTAATATTCAAGATAGAGAATTTAGGTTATTGACAATATTTATAGTAAATTTAATTTCAATAAGATTGATTCTATACATTTTTTTCATCCGACGCATATAACGGAGATATTTTGAATTTTCAAAATACCCCCCCCTACCCTCTTTAACCCCCACTCCACACTGGTCCGGATTTCAGCCATTTACGAACTTTGATTATCTTTTTACGTTAACGCTAAAATATGAAGTTTGGTTTACGATATCAAACAAAAAAAAAATTGCGAACGCTAGAGCGTTACAGAAAGAAATATATATATATATATATTATATAATATATATATTATATTTATATATATTATAATTTTGAACGGACCTCAATTTCTCGTCATCTCCTGGGTTAGGATAGATGACATTTGAAGAAAGGTTTCGAAAATCCGACATGTCATGTGGACGTCTCATAGTGATTTCCCTAAGGGTAAATCTGCTCAAAACAGGTGGGAAATAAAATAGGTAAAATAAGTAAATTGGTGACTTTGAAACTATTCTACTAAGAGGTGAAGAAAACGAAAAAAAAAAAAAGCATCATTCAAATTTAAATATGTCTCTCTCTCACTAACACACAACACCTCACACATTAACAATAACAATTGTAAAATATGAATAATTAATATTCTGAGAACTGCCAAATTTATTTTTAAATATGTCAGAATTGTGTTAATATGTGGGCTAGGCATCAGTCAGTAGTTCGTTCAAGTTATGGGTTTTTTTAAGTAAGCTCGTAATCTGAATTCTGTTAGTAAGTGTTTTTTACAGTTAGTCCAGTGTTGCTAATGAGTACAAGTATGCTTGTGTCTTTTTGTCCATTATGTAAGATAAGGTGTCATGGATGTATGGTCCAATAAAGTAGTCTGAGTGCAGGAACGATTGGTCTCTTCTTGAAATCTACGTTATTGTCACTTTGACCATCCCTGTAAACATTGGTTTTATTTCTAATAGTTTTGTTGTCACTTACGAAAAACACAGTGTATTTGCCCCAAGTCTTGGAGTATTTTTGTGTATACAATCCTATGTTGAGGTATGTTGGTGTTAGTGTAGATATGTCAAGTAGTAGTATATTTTGTTGCTAGTTTTGCATGTTTGGTCGATATCAGTCATTTGTTTAATTGGCCCATTGTCCGGGATCCAACAGACATAACTATATATATATATATATATATATATATATATATATATATATATATATATACTAGCTCAATCTTATTGCACATTAAAGTTAATATAAATATCGTTATAGACATTAATTCTCTATCTTGAATATTAACCGAGATATTTGCATTTTTATTAAATCTGGGAGGATAACGGTTGTGAGTGTTGATGTTTCACGCATAAGCTAGGTCGCCCATAAGGTCGGCCATTTCCTTAACTGTTCGACTATCGTGAAATTTCTCTATTGTAAAACTTCACACGTGGGAAATCTGCTTAGTTTACGCAGCCCCTGCGTGACGGACTTTTATATAATGAAGCACTTTATTTTAAGCCTAAATACCAAATATTGATCTCATTCAACTTTTACGTCATGAGATAAATGCTAATACGGGACGCAAGTGGGAAATCTGCTGAGTTAACACAGCCCCTGCGTGACTGACTTTTTTACTATTAAAACTTGCAGGTAAATATTAATGGAACAAATAAATGTTTTTTTTTCTGTAATCGTTGAATATTGGTAACATTACTAAACTGAAATGAGTGAAGAAAGTGAAACATTTTGCAATAGAGTGAAGTAAGTGCAATTGCCTCTTAAATTGTGAATAAGTATAAATTAAAAAATAATTTTGAGTTGGAAATTAAATGCTTTTTCAATGTTTTCTTAACATTGTAAGAATTTATTTCAACCAAAATAAAATTGAATTGTGGAATGAATTATTTCGTGGGAAAATAATCGATATATTTTAAAAATGTATATATTAATAATAATTGCCTCCTTTGTTTATACCTGCACTTGTTTATAAACTGCACTACTTCAAAAATCATCACTAGTTGTTTTATAAACTATGCTTCACAACCATGCTTATATACTACCACCAACATACAATAATCTTCACAACACTCCTATTTTGTTCTATTTGGTTAGATCGATACGGTTGTCACGGACCAGACCACTGTTCCGGCCGAATCCCTGGTTTGTAGAACTGTCTCTGGGCGGTTGCAGTCAAGATCCTGATACATGTATACCTGTCCACATCTGTCAATGTTTACCTGATGACCAGGAGAGGCTATTGACAGGGAGAACGTCCGTGAGCTTTTGAGGAAATCCCTCCACCTAGAATCGTAATGGGAGACGTTAATGCTCTCTCAGAAGCCTGGAGTGCTCACAAAAAACGATCATCGGGGCCAAAATGTCTGATGAAACTTCTCCACGATGAAGAATTTGCGTTCTTAATCAGGCGAGCAACACATTTCAGGTGTAGCACATGTTCCTTCTCCAACATCAGACATAACTGATGCTCCGCTTCCAATCCCTCCCAAGACCTACGTGGTAGGCTCTGATGACCTCTACAATAGTGATCATTTTACCATCTTTGTTATATCTCGACAAAATTTCCCATGTCGATCGAAGGCCAGCTGTACATGCGTAGGTGGCAATTCAGAGGCAGACTGGAGCAACAACAGCAGATTAGCCACGCCTGACGAATGGCACCCATCCGACGTGACAAGAACTGCCGGGAACCTCACAAAGACAATAATTGACGCTGCTGTAAAGTCAATTCTCTACTCATGCAACAAGATTAAAAGGAAAGTCTCCCCTGGTTTTAACGAATCATGCAAGGGAAGCGATACGCCCGCAGAAGAGAAGAGCCTTCAGAAAATTCAGGAGGAAATGACAACAGCAACCTCATTGATTTAGAACAGCTCGTGATCACCACGAAGGATTTTTGCCAAGAGTAAAGCTGACACACTGGCAAACCTTCGTATCTGGGAACTCAAAAAAGACAACCCACAATCGGCTCTGCAGTTGTAGGAGGTAAATCAGGTCTCTAAAAGGTGGGAAATCGAAGCAGCCGTTTATTTGTCTATTAATGGGGGAACTAAACATCACGATCCCCAGAGGTTGGGGGAAGTAATTGCGAAGGACCTTCATCGTCTAATGATAGTTTTCTTCAGTGGCCAATTCCTTCGACCAAAAGGGAATAGAGGAGGCCACGCTCTTTCTTTTGACATCCGACTTGGATATCCCAGGTGCTAAACCTCCCCTTCTCGTGGTGGGAACTTGAAAGCTCACTAGCCTATTTAAAAGGGGTAATTCGCCAGCCCAGATGGCATTTCACTACGAGATGACTTTAAACATCTTCCTCGAGAGGGGTGAAGGTCGACTCCTCATAGCTTTACAACAAGGTTTATGGTACCCAGGGGAGCCTGCCCCAAGATTGGAAGCTATTTCTTTAATAATTACCTATCCCAAATCCAACAAGGACAAGAAACGTGCGTACCAGTGATCGCCCGATCTCACTGATAAGCTGTCTAAGCAAAGTTCTGGAAAGAATGGTGAATCGGGCGGCTACTATGGACCCTTGAGAGGCGCGGTATTATTCCCTCGGAACAGTCAGCTTTTCGAACGAGGGTCGGTCATCGATGGACATTTCTTATTCCTGGAGAGTGAGATAAGCCATTGCTTTCATCAGAAAAACAGTTTGCTGTGGGAAGTCTTATTTCGAGACATTCACAAAGGCTTTCGGATCAGTATCGGAGATTCAATATTCCTTTAAAAACCTTAAAGTGCTGGGGATTCAAAGGGAAATGTACCACAAATAGGTGGCCAATTCTTGGACAGGAGGACGTTTCAGATATTACGTGAAACGGCCTTAAATCCAATCCGAAGAGGTACTGGAGACGGAATTCCTCAAGGAAGCTCACTTAGCAGCAAATTATTTTCTGATTTTCCATCTGTTCTATAACCAGATCATGCTTTCAAACAATAAATGTAAATTTTTTCTATATGCAGATGACTGCTAATCCTCTTGCCGCTCTGAAAGTGTAGATTTTATTCGAGAAGAATCTGCAGGGCTTGCATTTAAAAGGTTGATAGCCTGGTGCGCAGCAAACTGGTTTTCGAATCTCACCAGTAAAGACCAAGGTCCATAATGTTCAGCAGGACGTAGAGGTGATTACGCTTGTCAGAAAATCTATATATGGATGGCCAACGGATCCAAAACACCGTTACAAGGCCTCGATTACTAGGTGACACCCCCCCCCTCACTGACAAGCGCCTTAGCTGGGTGCCCACATATCGTCGCACTCAAGAACACGTGCTATCGGAGGATGGGATCCTGAAAGTCTCTTTGTGGGACATCTTGGGGAGCCCGACGGTCAACACTACCTTAAAATTTATAACGCTCTTCATTTGCTCTAAATTTGATTACGGCAGTCTAGTTTACGGTTCGCGGAAAGAACGCTGCCCTCGCTCTTTCTCGGAGCGCGTCCACCTTTGCAGGCATAAGATAGCGACGGAGCCTTCCGGACCAACCCGGTATTCAGTTAGTGTGCTGAGGCTGGAGTGTGCCCACTCCATGTTTCGAAGACACGGCTAGCTGCAAAGTATGTCACCAAGGTTTTCACAACCCAACCACCATGCTTCACATAACCTATTCCAGCAAGCACATGGAATCTCTATCAGGCTGCTATCGTCTCCAGCACCGACTTGCCATCGCATGAAGAAAGATTGTGTAATGAGGTTAAGGGAACGCGAGCTTATCGCACCCAGTCCAGATTCAATTCCTCCTGACTTTATAAAGCCTCGTGCCTTGACTTTAAAACCAAGAAGACAGGGACAACATGGTTGGATTGAGGCTGACATGAAGAACTCCAAGACATCCTAGATAGAATCGAACAGAAGGAAGTTATATACACCGGACGGTTCGAAGATTGAAGGATCAACAGCCTGCGCCTTCGTTTGACGACAGGCATCCACGCGCCTTCAAGCTAAACCCATTATCTGGTATTTTCTCGTGAGCTTTGTTGCTATTACTGCCGCTTTGTACCGCTCGATGTCGTCTGGAGACTAAAAAACTTTGTATATGCCCACTGACTAAAGGATCGCAGTGTCAAGTACCAGGAACCTTTTTTTAGCAAGATCAGGAGTGGTAAAAGTACGACTTTCACTACGATGCTGCAACGGAGTTGGGCAAGTCGGGTCGGTTGTTGATTTGGGTTCCGGGGCACCGAGCGTTCCGGCAATGAGAGGGATGACAGAGAGCTAATCTTGGCCATCCTGGCGTCTGTAACACCAATTTCCTCTCACTCCAAATGAAATTGCTAAGCTCTTATAGAGGCATAAATAGGAGCTGGATGGGACTTGTGGGAGGAGTCCGAATGCAGAGGTGGAAGATGGTTCGTTCACAGAAGGACCTTGCGGCATGGAAGTCTTCAGCGAAGCGCACATCGTGGGGGAGGAGGTTCTAATATGCAGGCCTCAGGAATGGCCTCAACAAGATATAAGCATCTACAATCTAATTAACAAAGGGAGAAACGCGCCCTGGTGTGTTGCTTTGTCGGACAAAAGCCTTCTCAGTCAGGCACATCATTGAGGGTGCAAAAAAAATACAGAGGGGATCCTTTGCACACCACGGTATTCAAGAAGTTTATGCGAGGGACTGGACACGACGATCAAGAGCGCGTCACATCAAAACAGCGATGATTAGGGTTCCTACATCTAACAGGCCTCTCCAGCCACCATATAACTCTGCCCAAATATGAAAACAACACGGTATACCTTTGTTAAAGTTACACTTATTTTTAAGGACACTTTGTAAGTTTACAACTTATTTTTAAGACACTTTGTTCGTTACCAAATAGTTTTATGCAAATGTTGTAGCTTTCATGTAAATGCTCACTTTAATAGCTTTAATTTTAATGTTTATTGATAGTTTTAATAGTTTTAATAGTTTTTAATTTTAATAGTTTTTGATATATAGTTATTATGTAGATACGTTTGTGCTAATTTTATTGAATTTGAATTGTGGTTTACAAATATACCTTGTGATACCAGTACGTAGGTTTTCAGGGTCAGCCCCCTTACAAAAAAAAAAAAAAAAAAAATGAAAAAAAAAAAAAAAAAAAAGTCGGGAAAGGAGATAAATGTGGGAAGAAAAAGGGGGGAAAAGGAGAAAAATGCATAATAAAAAAAATAGATAAATAAAAAAAAAAAAAAAAAAAAAAAAGAAAATAAATAATAATCCGAAAAACGGGTGGGTGTGCTGTTGTCGGCGATTTCCGAGGGAACGTTAATACGGTTTTGCAAGCGCTGGGCATTGATGACCATGATGTTTTATGCCCAAAACCCAAACAAACAAAAAAAACATACCATAATCTTCACAACAAATTAATTTTGTTCATATTCTGGTTAGATCTGATCATGTATTACACGATTACAGAAAAAAATTAATATTACACTCGTGACGAAAGTAGAATTTACAACTCTCGTGAAATTACCACACTCGCTTCGCTCGTGTGGGTAAACGATTCACTCGAGTTATAAATGATCTACTTTCGTCACTTGTATAATAAATAACTATTTTTTAATTATTATTGTCACACATGCTGAGTTTGTGTTATCCAAGAAACCATAATACTTACACTCGTAATAAGAGAGCACCAAGGTTTTTTTTTCCAATTCCTTTCGCTAGCTGAAATCTTAAAAAAGCAGGATACATTAACAAGGTTGAAGCGTGATTTTTCCAAGGCGACATCTCACTTTTAGAGAGAAAGTAAGGCTTCTTTTTAACCACTTCCCCTAATTCAATTGGCTTGTCTTTATAAGAAATCTTTTGAAACAACCAGCCCCTTTTCTTTGTCCCCACTTTACAAAAGGAATTTATTTTTATTTTTAAAGGACTGTTTTTCAAAAGAGAAATGGCCATACTATGGCAGAATTACAGAATTGCTATTCAGTTTTACATTTTTATAATTTTATAACAATATTTATAGTAAATTTAATTTGCAATAAGATTGGTTTTATACAATCTTTCGATCCGATGAATAATAACGGAGATATTTCGAATTTTCGAAATCCCCCACTCTAAAACCCCCATCCCACTGGTCCGAATTTCAGACTTTAACGAACGCTTGATCGGTCTTTTTGATAAAATGTTTTTAAATTATCGTGTGTGGTTTACGATAAAACAAAAATTGCGAGCGATATTCAATATATATATCATATATTATATATTTTATATACTAATACTATATATATATATAATTTTGAACAGACCTCATTTTCGTCATCTCCTGGGTAGGATCGGAGATTCCCCTTAAGGGAAATCTGCTATATCTACGCCACGTAGGTGCTTCGTTAACTAAACAGATTTCCCAAGCACTGGCCTATGAAACACCCGTCATCTCATCTTACCATATATTGTCTGTTTCTAATTAAAAAAAGTCCGTCACGCAGGGGCAGCGTAAACTAAGCAGATTTCCCACGTGAAGTTTTACAATAGAGAAATCTGCCTAATAACAACTGTAGTAGTAAGAAACCTCTAAACCTAAAACATAATTTAGGACGTAATAACCCAGTAGTTTCTAGCCCCAAAAAACAGTTAACCTAACCTCTAAACCTATTCACGAGGGACGAATAGTTATGGAAACTGCCACCAGAGCTCTCGGCGGAAAGTCCGAACATAGCCTACTGGTGACCACACGCAGAATACAAATGCAAATATCTCGGTTAATATTCAAGATAGAGAAAAAATGTATAAAACAATATTTATAGTAAATTTAATTTGCAATAAGATTGATTCTGTACAATTTTTCGGTCCGACGTATAGTAACGGAGATATTTCGAATTTTCGAAAATCCTCTCCTCTAAACCCCCCCTCCCACTGGTCCGATTTCAGCCGTTAACGAACTTGATCTTTCTTTTTACATAAAACGACTAAATATCGAGTTTGGTAACGATCAAACAAAAATTGCGACCACTAGAGCGGTAACAGACAAATATATATATATATATATATATATATATATATATATATATATATATATAAAATTTTGAACGGACCTCATTTTCGTCATCTCCTGGGAAGGATCGATGGACATTTGAAGAAATTTTTCGAAACTCGCGTCATGAGCACGACCTCAATAGCTGATTTCCCTTAAGTGAAATCTGCTAAAAACGAGGATTGTATAGAACCAATATTTTAACAAGATTGGAACTATACAATTGTTCAAAACTACCGACAACAACGGAAATATATTTAATTTCCGTATTTTTTCTGAATAAAATTCCAACCAGTAGAAGTTAGGGGTTTACTTTCTTGTTTCGTGTATAGAACAATAATTGTAGATCATCAATAGTTCAAGATTCGTTCTACAAATTCTTTTCATTCGACTCATTATAACAGATCAAAGAAGATATACCAGTTGAAATAAAGAAATCGAAAAGTCTGTCTGCAGGAGCTGCGTAAACTAAGCAGATTTCCCACATGTGCCACGTATTTGCATTTATCTCGAAAAGTAAAAGTGCAATTAGAAGAATATTTGGTAATAACGTGTTTCATAATATAACTCCTTACTGTCAATATGGCATGAGTAGGAGTGGGTGTTTACTGAAGACCGAAAACTAAAAAAATGCAAATATCTCGGTAAATAATCAAGATAGAGGGAAAATGTACATAACAATATTTATCCATCGTTACATTTGCAATAAGATTGGTTTTACGAATTTTCGATCCGACATATAGTAATTGAGATATTTCGAATTTTCGAAACTTCCCCCTTCTAACCCCCTCTCCCACTGGTCCGATTTCAACCTTAGAACTTGATCTTTCTTTTTACATAAAACGACTAAATACCAAGTTTAGTAACGGTTAAACAAAAATTCTTACCACTAGAGTCATCTTCTGGGTAGGATCGATGGACATTTGAAGAAATGTTTTCATGAGTACGACCTCAGTACCTGATTTCCCTCGAGGGAAATCTGCTAAAATGTACCTTACTCAGTAAAAGTTTAATGAAAACAATATATTGAACTTAACCTGCAAATAAAGCGGCACTCAAGAGTAGCCATATTCTCGTGTGAGAGGACTCAATTTTAGAAGCACTCTAGTTGAGCGGCACTGTATTGTATCACACTCTAGATTCTGAACAATTAAGTATAGAAGCACTTAAGTATAGCAACTCTCCAGAATAGGATCATTCCAATTTACTTAGAAGGACTCTAGTGGAGCCACACACTGGTGGGGGATTAATGTACTACAGCAACACGCTAGCGTAGAGCACTTAAGTGAAAGATAACTCTAGCGTGACCCTCATTTGTGTGAATATTGCACCCAGCACTCTAGTGCGCCCGCATTTTATTACAAGCAGCACACTGGTGTTCCCAGCACTCCAGTGGAGCAGCTCTCTGAACAACGCAACTCTTGTGCGCTTCACTATCGAGTGCACATAGCTCAAGTGTGAGGCCTGCACGCTAGTGCTTATAGAGCTCTAGTGAGCCCCAGGCACTTGTAAACAGCACTCTATTGTACCCAGAAATGTAGTGCAGCTGCACTCTAGTGCAATCCACACTAGTGCGCCTTATTCTAAGGCCCGCACTCTAGTGCAGTCAGCACCCTAGAGTGCCCCGCACACTAGTGTACCAAGCACTGTAGTGCTACTCGTATTCTAGTAAAGTAGCACTCTAGTGTAACTGTACTATAGTGCAGGGGCTGCGTATATTAAGCATTCACTAGTCAGAATGGTGGTTTGCCCATGTGTCAAGTACATACGCCATATATAAATACACCTTATTATAGTCACACTCTCAGAAAATCTTTTATTATGAATATTACAGTCTGCATTTAAATGCATTTTGTAATGTGATATGTACAATAATATCGTCCTGCACCACTCTCGACAGAAGCTACACCCCTTCAGCAGAATGAGAGGAGCAGCACCTCCCTGTCTGGCAAGGAAGTCAAGAACTAAGGAGGAATGGCACTAGATAAGAAAATAGCCGCTGCTATCACTGCACTTTACACTTCTATTGGGGATCTCTGGGCCATTGTGTCGAGAAAATTAGTGGAAATGATTCCTAAATTTAAAAACCAAAGGGAAAACTGGAGATAACGCACGTTGTCAAATACTCTATAGCCAAAATGCCCCACTCCAGTGCACCAATAATCTAGTGCGCCCGCACTCTATTGCGTCCAGCACTTTAGAGCAACCAAAACTCTAGTGCGCTCCGCCCTCTTGCCTCCGGCTTCCCATTCCTGTGCCACCGCACTCTAGAGCAATCAGCACACTACTGTACCAAGCACTGTAGTGCTGACCGTCTTCTAGTAGAGTAGCAAATGTAACTGTACGTAGGTGCGGGGACTGCGTATGCTAGGCAATCAATCAAAAGTCAGACAGGTGGAGTGCTCAAGCCATAAACACAGTCATAAAAACGCTTAGAAAAGTAGTGGAAAAAATTACTAAATTTAAAAAATGGAGGTTTTTAGGGGAAAACTGCAGATGGAACACTTAGTCGTACAAAAGGGAAAAACCTACTCACGTGCAGTATCATTCTAGTTCACCTAGCTTTCTAATGCAACCGGCAATCTAGTTCACTTAGCGCACTAGTGGGCACCCGCACTCTAGCAATTTGGTGATCGGCGCATTCTAGTGCACTACGCACTATAGTGCATTCATCACTCTAGTACATTCAGTGCTCTTGTGCTCCCCGCTCTGTAGTGTATTCAGCCCTCTGGATGTTCATCGCACTCAAGTGCATTCTGAAAAATAGTTCTCCTCGCACTCTGGTGTATTCATCACTCTAGTACTCCCCACACTTTAGTGCATTCCTCACTCAGGTACATTCTGAGCTCTGGTGCCCATCTCTAGTGATCCTCGCGCTTTAGTGCGTTAAGCAATCTACTTCTACCACACTCTAGTGCATTCCATGGTAATAGTCCCACCAATCCAGTGCATTCATCACTCAAGTGCTCCCCGCACTCTAGTGCATTCATAACTCTAGTGGTTCCCAAACTCTAGGGTATTGACATCTCATGTGCTCACCCTCACTACAGTGCACTCATAACACTAGTGCTCCCCGCATTCTAGTGCAATCAGGACACTAATGCTATCAGTGCTCTAGTGCTACCCGCACACTAGTGCACTCAGCACTCGAGTGTACCCCGCACTTTAGTGCACTCAGCACTCTAGTGGACCCAGCACTTAGTGCTCCCCACACTCTAGTGCTCACCGCACTCTAGTGCTCTCCCGCACTCTAGTGTTCTCCCGCACTCTAGTGCAGTAGCACTCTAGTACTCTCCCGCACTCTAGTGTAGGAGCACTCTAGTGTCCCCCGCACTCTAGTGCACAGTACTAGTGTAGGAGCACTCTAGTGCTCCCCCGCACTCTAGTGCTCCCCCGCACTCTAGTGCAGTAGCACTCTAGTGCAGTAGCACTCTAGTGCAGTAGCACTCTAGTGATCCCCCGCACTCTAGTGCTCACCGTGCTCTAGTGCTCACCGCACTCTAGTGCGCCCCCGCACTCTAGTGCGCCCCGCACTCTAGTGCGCCCCGCACTCTAGTGCTCCCCGCACTCTAGTGCACTCAGCACTCTAGTGTACCCGGCACTCTAGAGCAGTAGCACTCTAGTGCTCCCCCGCACTCTAGTGATCCCCCGCACTCTAGTGCTCCCCCGCACTCTAGTGTACCCGGCACTCTAGTGCAGGAGCACTCTAGTGCTCCCCCGCACTCTAGTGTACCCGGCACTCTAGTGCTACCCGCGCTCTAGGGCTCCCTGCACTCTAGTGCCTCAGCACTCTAGTGCTCCCTGCACTCTAGTGCTCCCTGCACTCTAGTGCTCCCTGCACTCTAGTGCTCACCGCACTCTAGTGCACTCAGCACTCTAGTGCAGTAGCACTCTAGTGCAGTAGCACTCTAGTGCTCCCCAGCACTCTAGTGCAGTGGCACTCTAGTGCAGTGGCATTTTAGTGCAGTAGCACTCTAGTGCAGTAGCACTCTAGTGCTCCCCCGCACTCTTGTGCAGTAGCACTCTAGTGCTCCTCCGCACTCTAGTGATCCCCCGCACTCTAGTGCTCCCCTGCACTCTAGTGATCCCCCGCACTCTCTCTAGTAAAAACAGGGCTCTAGTGTGGTGAGCACTCAAGTGCTCCCCCGCATTCTAGTGCAATCAGGACTCTAATGCTATCAGTATTCTAGTGCTACCCGCACGCTAGTGTACCCCGCACTCTAGTGGTTTCAGCACTCTAGTGTGCCCCCGCACTCTAGTGGACCCCGCACTTTAGTGCACTCAGCACTCTAGTGGACCCCGCATTTAGTGTTCCGTACACTCTAGTGCTCACCGCACTCGAGTGCAGTCAGCACGATAGTACTCTCCCGCACTCTAGTGTAGGAGCACTCTAGTGCTCCCCCGCACTCTAGTGCTCCCCCGCACTCTAGTGCAGTAGCACTCTAGTGCAGTAGCACTCTAGTGCAGTAGCACTCTAGTGCAGTAGCACTCCAGTGCTCCCCAGCACTCTAGTGCAGTGGCACTTTAGTGCAGTGGCATTTTAGTGCAGTGGCACTCTAGTGCAGTGGCACTCTAGTGCAGTAGCACTCTAGTGCAGTAGCACTCTAGTGCTCCCCCGCACTCTTGTGCAGTAGCACTCTAGTGCTCCTCCGCACTCTAGTGTTCCCCCGCACTCTAGTGCTCCCCTGCACTCTAGTGATCCCCCGCACTCTAGTGCTCGCCGCACTCTAGTGCTCGCCGCACTCTAGTGCTCCTCCGCTCTCTCTAGTTACCCGGCACTCTAGTGCAGTAACACTCTAGTGCTCCCTGCACTCTAGTGTACCCCCGACACTGTAGTTCACTCAGCCCTCTAGTGCTCCCTGCACTCTAGTGCAATCAGCACTCTAGTGCTTCTCGCACTCTAGTGCAGTCAGCACTCTAGTGCTTCTCGCACTCTAGTGCAGTCAGCACTCTAGTGAAGTCAGTACTCTTGTACTTATGGTAGTGGGGTGCCTTAAGTGGTCACCCACTTAGTTATTGAGGTTGGCATTTTTCGAACACTTCCTTTAAATGTCCATTTATTCTCCCCTGGAGATGCCGGTAAAGTAATTTAAGTCTGCTTAGGAGGGGATGCATTAACTATGCAGATTTCCTACTTGCGTCAGCATGGGGTCTACCGAAGGCTGAAATCAAGAAAACGCTAATAGCTCTCTTTAAATTTGAGTTAATAGTAAATGTAAAGAACACCATTTGTAGAGCGACAATAGTTTACCACGATTGGTTCTATAACATTTTGCGATATGTCTCAAAACAATGACGATATTTTGAATTTTCAAAATCCTCCCTCTTCCGGATCCATTTTCATCCATAAAAAATAATATAATCTTTAGTGTTGAATGTAATACTATGGATTGTATTATTTGTTGGAACTGTTTAATGTCGAGTAAGGTATAGACCAAAGAAACATATTTGAGTTATGAACGAAAAATCTTAAATGGTGCCGTTATCTCACTAAGTATTGGCATGTATCTCTTGTCATGTAGTTAACATCCCATGAATACAATATTTAGTATTTAAGTTTCCGAACAACGATTTATGTTATAACAGCTTATTGTTAATATAATATGAGTAGAAGTGGGAGTTTAGTGAAGGCCGAAAACTAAGAAATTTCTCGGCAGGACCGATGGACGTTTGTTGATATTTTTCGAAAATCTCATCTTAAGTACGGCATCAATAGCAGATTTCCTTCATTGGAAATATACTAAAATGCTATTTTATTAGTCTGGTTCGCTTTGAAATTTTATAATTCAGTAAAACATTTTCAAAACCATGTTGTTCAAATTATAATTTTTTTAAGAAATATATTTACTTTCTGCTCATAGATTCTTACTATTGCAGGGATAATATATAAGAATGTAGTTTGTATAGAGTAAGTGGATGTTCTCTTGTGTAGAGAAATAGCAGCAGAATTAATCACTCGAGAATGACAGCGAAGCAGAAGGTACTCACAGAACTAGGAAAGGATTTATACCTCTTTGTAGCAATCTCTAAATCTACTGCATTTAGTACATCTCTCTCTAGTACATCTTTCTCTTTCTTACTTTCCCATTGGATAGGAGTTGGCGCGTTTCTGTGCGAAATATTTTACGTGTCTGTCCTAAATAAAGTCCTCAGGTAGAAATGTATGGCGAAGCTAATAACTAACGTCGTTATATGATTTCCTTTTGAGGGAATCAGTATTTGTGGTTGTACTCATGAAGCTATTTCCCTTAATGAAAATCCTAAATGTGACACATACATGTTGAAGTACTGCCGCGCCTCAATCACATTATGAGAAATTGTTTTAGTTTATATATATATATATATATATATATATATATATATATATATATATATACTAGCGGACCCGGCAGACGTTGTCCTGCATTATATATCAAGCGATTAGGATATTAAATTTAATAATATTATGTTAAAAAAAAATCGACACTTAATAACGCAAAAAACAACATTTGTTATATGTACGTTTGCCTAAAAACAAATAGTAAATAAAATATCGCAAAAACTTGGTACGCAAAAAGAAAAGGAAAAATGAGAGAAGGAAAAGAAGACGTTTTAGTTCTGTGATTATCTGGTAGAATGCGCACTACACGTTCTTAAAAACAAACAGTTGTAGACCAATAACTGAAATAAATAAAAACCCTCAACAATAATAACGCAAATACATAAATATAAATAAAGAATAGAAAATAATTGCAACATTCAAATCAAATTAAAATAAATTTGGACAATAAATAACAATGTCTGAAAGTGAAAAATACATAAGATAAACATATTAACATTTCATTACATTACCAATAACCTCGCCCTTCGCCCTTCGACCGGAGACCTGCTCCATCTGCCTGGCCGATCTGCGGCGCTAAACCATCCGGGGCGTCACCCGAACGCGTATTCAAAAATTCAATCAAATCGGTCCATCCGTCTAGGAGGAGTTCAGTGACATACACACGTACGCTAGAATTATATATATAAAGATAGAGGTGTATTAGCCTCTTGAAGCTCTAGCGGTCGCAATTTTCGCTCGATCGTTACCAAACTCCGTATTTAAACGTTTTACGTTAAAAGACGGATCATGTTCTTCAACGGCCGGAATCGGATCATTGGGAGGGGGGATTTAGAGGGGAGGATTTTCGAAAATTCGAAATATCTCCGTTAGTTTGAGTCTGATCGAAATTTTGTATAGAACCAATCTTTTTTCAAATTAAAAGATCTATAAACGTTGTCATGTACCTTTTTTCGCTGTCTTTAATATTAACCGAGATATCGGCGTTTTTTAGTTTTCGGCCTTGAGTAAACCCCCACTCCCGTTCGAACTTAAAAAATTTAGTACAGCTTATAACCATGGTAGAACTAATGCTAATTCACATACCGAGTTCTGTTCAGTTCGGTTCAATCGTTGGTGCCCAATAAAATTGTTGGCCCCTCTTTACTTTTTTAGTGTATATCTCGTTTATACTTTAATATACGACAAAATTGAATATGACAAAAGTTACTCCAAATAACAACATAAACAACTCTTATCCTGTGCATATTTGCCGAAAAACCAATAGGAAACGAAATACGGCTATTTTTAATTTGAGGCCTCCCTCACGACCCCCACTCCTGCTCCATCTGCCTGGCCGATCTGCGGCGCTAAACCATCCGGGGCGTCACCCGAACGCGTATTCAAAAATTCAATCAAATCGGACCATCCGTCTAGGAGGAGTTCAGTGACATACACACGTACGCTAGAATTATATATATATATATATATATATATATATATATATATATATATATATATATATCTATATATATATATGTGTGTGTGTATATTGTTTTACGTTTATTACAAAAATAATAAACGTTATTTATTATAATTCTTTGGGATTGCAAATTTAAACATACAAAAGCTTTAGAGTTTTTATCACTGCACACTTGGTAAATTATTCTTAACTAATACTCACAGTAGGCACTGATAACTTCACTTCTTATCGAACAGTAAAATAACTAACGATCACTGAAGTTCACAAGAGACGGCACTTCACTGATCTTCACAAAGAACACGGCACTGCACTGTTCTTTACATAAACGCGGCACAACACTGTTCTTTACATAAAACACTTTACCGCACTTTAACTAAAATGCACCGTTCACTAATGTTAACGCACTGTTATTTGCTTGAAGAGGCCTGAGAACAAATTGTGGACGACTTGCCGCTTTTATAGACGGGCGAAGAGTTCAAAGGAAAAGGCCGAGACTCACGTAAATCCCCGGGAACATTTCTTGCGCCGACGGTCTTACCTTCGGGCCATTCCTTTCATCTGCTAAGTACTTCTTAAATACGTGTTTAACTCTATGAACTTAATGTACGTAGTTTCCGCAACTATACACACACACACACACACACATATTTTCCGTTGGCATTACTGACCGTATTCGGGATCTGAGTTCTACGTAATGAGTGATCAACTTGACGTACAACCTCCGTTAACCCCATTGTAGTCTGGGAGGCCTTTAACAGCGGAGGGAGGGGACCGCATCCCCGGACTGCCTGTGTCATCCTGCGTCTTGACCTCAGCTAAGGGAGTCAAAATCATTAGTTATCTCCAGGGCTAGCCGACATGACGCGATTTTCGAAATTTTTCTTCAAATATCCATCGATACCTAAGCTGTTACCGCTCTAGCGGTCGCAATTATTGTACGATCGTTAGCGAACTCGATATTTAGTCTTATTAGGTGAAAAGAAAGATCAAGTGTGTTAATAGCTGAAATTAGACAAGGGGGAGGGTGGGTTTAAAGGTGAAGAATTTTTAAAATTCGAAATATCTCCGTAACCATACGTCGGATTGAAAATTGTATTGAAACAATCTTATTGAAAATTAAGTGTACTATAAATATAGTTATATACATTTATTTTCTATCTTGCATATTAACCGAGATATTTGTACTTTTCAGTGCTCAGCCTTCAGCAAACCCCCAAATTCTACTCGTGTTGCATAAAAAATACTATGTTATATAAAGTACCACATTATTGGAGGATTAAATACCAAATATTGTTTTCAAGAGACGTTTATGTACAAGATTTATGCGAATGTATTATGTTGAACCCCCCTCCCCCAACGTTTTATGTTCTTTGACTACTAAAATTTGACTGATTGGGATAAAAAAAATTCTGATTCACTATCAATTACAGTGCTAGATATAGTATATAGTTTTCAATAAAATTAATATGTTATATTCTGATTAAGTCAGTAATTGCTTCCCGTCGGGATATTTCTTCTTATGGTTTGTATTTATTCCGTTACTATTCACGGTGGTGTTAAGTGTTACCAGTATGTAGATTTCTCTATTGCTAAACTTCACGGGGGAATCTGCTTAGTTTACGCAGCCCCTGCGTGACGGACTTTTTTTACCTTCAGCTTGCTGACAGCACTGGTAAGTGTACACACTCCGTAACCCGCAAGTATATATATACATATATATATTATTGATTTTCTGTTTGAACACCGTTTCCTTTTGAAACCTGCTAAGTGGCTAAATGCCAATTTCTTGCAACTACCACATCTCTTGGTTGGACCACAACAACTTCTTTGAACTATACGGAGAATGGACTATATCAACTATCGGCTTCCTGGGAATGAGATAAAGCCGGGGGTATCCATTGAAGTCTGTAACTTAAGCCATTAATCTATTGTTTTGAGAAACAACTCGACGAGAAACTCCGGCCCTTTGTAAGACTACAACTTTTCACAAACCTTCACTTACAAACTTGAGGAGGCACTTTAGAAAATGGAGAGGTCAAAAGTCCTAATTAATTTATTAGCGAGCTTCCTTAGGGTAATGAAAATTGTTTTCATAATTATCATTTTTAAAGAGTTTTCGTAACTAAATGACTGAGATTTGTTGAAGACTTCTCCCATTCAAGATTTCTCTCAAGCGACATTATCATTTTCAAAACTTTGAGAAATCAAATCTAATACGCTCAAATGGACTTCAAGTAATCTTTATTTATATATCGTGGAGCGTTCGCTGCTAGGCGATATTGTTCATGAACAAAAAGTCCGTCACGCAGGGGCTGCGTAAACTAAGCAGATTTCCCTCGTGAGTATTAATAATAGATAATCCTACATACCGGGAACACAACACCACCGTGAATATTTAGTAAATTAAACAAACGGTAATGATAAATCTTTCCTCTCCCGAAGGAAATCATTTAAAATGTAAACAAACAAGTCTGCGGAAAGAAAAACAATCACTAAAATATATCCGAATATAACATTTACTATATCTAGTACTGTAATTTATAACGAGTCAGAATATAATTTTAATTTGCAATAAGATTGGTTCTATACACTGTTTCGATCCGATGCTTAATAACGGAGATATTTCGAATTTCCGAAAATCCCCCCTCGAAACCCCCCCTCCCTCCGGTCCGAGTGTCGCCATTAACGAACTAGATCTGTCTTCAGTGGTACAACGGTAAAATATCGAGATTCGTAACGATCAAACAAAAATTGCGACCCGCTAGTTGAAGGTTACAGACTAATATATATATAGATATATATATATATACATATATATATATATATATATATATATATATATATATATAATTTTGAACGGACCCCATTTTCGTCATATCTTGGGTAGGATCGGACATTTGAAGAAATTTTCAAAAATAGCGTCATAGGTACGACGTCAATAGCCGATTTCCATTAAATATGTTGGCTCACAAATATAACAGTCTATGCAAAGTTTAATGTCATTGAGTAACAAGCGTATATTCAACTTTGATTCTACTTCGTTTAGATTGATCTGAAAGGGGGGGGGGTACTTTTTATATCGGATTTCAAAGAAGCGTAAGAGTTTGTTTATATAGATTGAATTTATTTTTCCATTAAATGTTTAATAACATGAAAGTGCATTTTGCCAAAGAGAGCTAAAAGGTATTGAGCATTTTAATTGGAGATGTCAGTTACATGGAGGAGCGGAGCCTGTGACATATTGCTCACGTGTCAAACCCAATGTCCGTCGATTAAACATCTCTGAAAATGACAAATTCGATTACAACGACGTCCACTTAGCCAGAAACACGGATTCGGCTGAACTCAATATATGATGGAAGTATGTTTTACTGAATGTTTGAAACACCATTAAACATAAACACATTCGGACATTTCAGAAAAGCATTATGGATTCCTCTAAATCAGGTATGAACAACCTTTGACATGTTGTGGGCCAAACTTTAGTCTGCATATACGTTCGTTGGCCTCTTTTAAATATAGTGCATTTTAAAGTAATGTTCATAATTTTAACGATACATATCAGATATGAAATTATAACGACAAAGTAATTATAATACAATTTATTAGAATAACAAAATAAAATGAAAAAAGTCCGTCACGCAGGGGCTGCGTAAACTAAGCAGATTTCCCACGTGAAGTTTTACAATAGAGAAATATGCATACTGGTAACACGATACCACCCTGATTAAATACAAACGGTAAAGAGAAATCTTTCAGTAATTAAAATAAATTCCCAACTGAAACGGCTTCGGAATTGTAAGAATAATTTATATTTTAATAACTCAAATTTTAGTAGTCCAAGAACTAAAGAACGGGGGGGGGGCGGATGAACAGAACTTATTTGCATAAATCTCACAAAGTAACGAAGGTAAGGTAAGGTAAGAAACGGCGGTAAGGTTAGAAGAAGCTTCCACTTAAGCCGAGCAGTTACGGACATGGCCGACCTAATCCGAACTATACCCGACCACAGACTTCATAAAAATGCAAATATCTCAATTAATATTCATGATAGAGAATGAGTATGTATAGTACATTTAATTTGCAATAAGATTGGTTCTATACAACTTTTCGATCCGATGAATAATAATGGAGATATTTTGAATTTTTGAAAATCTCCCCCTCTAAATCCCCCTCCCCCCCTTCTAGTCCCATTTCAGCCATTAACGAACTTCATCTGTATTTTTACACAAAACGATTAAATATCGAGTTTCGTAACGATCAAAAAATTGCGACCGCTATAGCGTTAACAGACAAATATATATATAATTTTGAACAGACCTCATTTTCGTCATCTTTTAGGCAGGAACAATGGACATTTGAAAAAAGTTTTCGAAAATCGCGTCATGAGTACAACCTTAACGGCTGATTTCCCCTAAGGGAAATCTGCTAAAAATATACAACATTAAAATTAAATCGTAAAATTTGGAATTATTACAAACAACGACAATTAAATAGCGACACCGCAATGAGCTTGAATTTGGGAAACTAATCCATCGATGTTTGGATTAATTCCACTGATACAAAAACGAAAAGAATTTTCCAAATTATCGTCAGTCAGCCTTGCACGATGTTTTGATTTATTAGCTTTCATCATTGAAAAGAACTGTTGGCATTTATAAGTACTGCCAAACGCACAAATCTCTCCTCATCATCCTCATTTGGAGTAAGCAGTGTACTATTTTTGTTTGAGTGGGTTTATCAAAATGTCTCGCGGGCCGGATCAAACCTTACCGCAGGCCGGATCAAACCTTACCGCGGGCCGGATCAAACCTTACCGCAGGCCGGTGGTTGCCCACATATGCTCTGAATGCATACAAAAACACTCTTCATGTCACAAAATGGGACTTTTAGCAGATTTCCCTTACTGGCAAACAGCTCTCCAGGATGTGCAAATGACGTGATTTTTGAAATGTTTCCTCAAATGTCCATCGATCCTACTTACAAGGGGCCTCCCCCTTCCCCCTGATTTAAATAACAAGTTTTTAGTGTGTACTACCTAATGAAAAACAAGTTCTGTTAAAGCGAGAGAACAAAGCAGATTTCCCACGTGAAGTTTTACAATACAGAAATCTGCCTACTAATAACAGTAGTAGTAAGGGGTCTCTAAACCTATTCACGAGGGACGAACAGTTACGTAAACGACCGCTCTAGCTCTCGGCAGAAAGTCCCGAACATAGCCGACTCCACAAACAATATATATATATATATATATATATATATATATATATATATATATATATTTGTCTGTTGCCTCTCTAGCGGTCGCAATTTTTGTTTGATCGTTACCAAACTCGATATTTAGTCGTTTTATGTAAAAAGAAAGATCAAGTTCGTTACGGCTGAAATCGGAAATTCGAAATATCTTCGTTACTATACATCGGATCAAAAAATTGTATAAAATCTATCTTATTGTAAATTAAATTCGCTATAAATATTGTCCTATACATTTATCCTCTATCTTGAATATTAACCGAGATATTTGCATTTGTATTCTGTGAGTGGTCGGGAGGAGTCGGCTATGTTCAGGAATTTACGCCGAGAGCTCTGGCGGTCGTTTCCATAACTATTCGTCCCTCTTGAATAGGTTTAGAGATACTTTACTACTACAGGTGTTATTGGGCAGATTTATCTACTGGAAAACGTCACGTGGGAAATCTGCTTAGTTTACGCAGCCCCTGCGTGACGGACTTTTTGTAACTACAAGATCTCAAGAGCGAGTCTCGCTTGGAGCAACTATTTTTTTTCTTGATTTTTTTCCTATTTTTGTTTCTATAGTGTTTATGTAATATTTATAAATTAATAAAAAGTTTTTAATTTAAGTTAAAACTTTTAACAAGCGTCTCCAAAATTGCTCGTATTTGATTGAACAGAATCGCAAACATTTTTTAACATGCTGTTAGAAATATTAGTGAGAGATGCAAGGCCAAGCATAATGAAAATCTCTTGAGTATAAAACTGTCAATGAAATGTTTATGTCTAGAGCTAGAAAATTTGTTAAATAATATACAAAACAATTAAATGTTAAATCTAAATAAAACTGTTTAAAAATATTATCAAAATATCTGTGCTATTATTGATAATTGTTATAAACTTATGTATTCAATTGCAATATATTTCTTGTATAATATTAAATATTTTCTTATACCTATTATATTTTTGACAGAAAGCATTTTAAATATCTTCTTATTCTGTTTGTGTATTAGCTCTACTGCCTTTCTTATAATAAGCCATACTAACATTTCTAGGGACGGGCAGGAGTGGGGGTTATAAGGGAGACCTGAAATTAAAAATAGTGATATTTCGTTTCCTATTGGGGTTTCGGCAAATATGCACACAACAAATGTTATTTATTTTGTTATTTAGAAAAATTTGCTCAACAATTCTTTTCAATATGAACTACCAGGTACCTCACCTGGAAAAATTAAATCAAATTAATATTATGTCCTTAATAATTCAAATTTAGGCGCACGAAACGGGAAATATGACAATATGGAGGACAGTAAAGTCTTACGTAAAATATTAATTTTATTATTAAAAAATCCACAGCAACGACGGGTATAAACCCTAAACACTGGGACGGGTAAATGTCAAAATATTGTGCAAAGTAAAGCCTTGCCAAAACCACCATTCAGCAAATGAATTCCCTGGCGAAGCCTGGCATCTGAGCTAGTATATATATATATATATATGTGTGTGTGTGTGTGTTTGTGTGTGTGTGTTATGCTTCTTCATCTCCTGTGCAAGGTTGATGAACATTTGAAGAAATCTTTTGATTACAATTTTATGTGTAGGACCCCTTAAAGCCGGTGGTAGATATAGAAAATGAGCCACTTACTTGGCATGATTGGTTTTGGGGATTCATTGTAACATTCAATGGATATGAATTCATTCGGCGCTGATGAATGACGTAGTTTGGAAGTCATACTTTGCCGAACTAATGTGACTTTGAGAGGAAACTGATGCGGCCAACTTTGATAGATCGCATTCAGCTTTAATCAATCAGTGTTTGATTTGGAGAGATGAAAGCAGGTTTGGGCCGAGCGGCGGAGATTCATAAATGTTTTTTCCACGTGGATTAATCTAGGGCTGGAACATCTGTCAATGTGGAGTACTATTGTCAGCTGGGCCTCGTAAACT
>CM032228.1:8232500-8257500 GCA_019009955.1 Riptortus pedestris
CCTTTTTTTCCCCCCCCCTTTTTTTTTCCCCCCCCCCTTTTTTAAAAAAATTTTAAATCCCCCCAAAAAAAAAAAAAAGGGCCCTTTTTTTTTTTTCCCCAAAAAACCCCCTTTTTAAAAAATTTTTAAAAACCCCCCCTTTTAAAAAAACCCCCCCCCAAAAAAACCGGGCCCCCCCCTTTTTTTATTTAAAAAAAAAAAAAAAATTTTTTTTTTTAAAAAAAATTTTTAAATTAATTTTGTTTTTTTTTTTTTCCCCCCCAAAAAAAACCCCCCCCCCAAAAAAAAACCCCCCTTTTTCCCCAAAAAAAAAAATTTTTCCCCCAAAAAAAATTTTTTTTTTTTTTTAAAAAAATTTTTTTTTTAAAAAAACCCAATTTAAAAAAAAAAACCCCAAAAAAAAAAAATTTTTTTTGGGGGGAAAAAAAAAAAACCCAACCCTTTTAAAAAAAAAAAAAAAAAACCCCTTTTTTAAACCCCCCCCCCCCTTTTTTTTCCCCCTTTTTTTAAAAAAAAACCCCCCCCCCCCAAAAAAAATTTAAAATTTTTTTAAAACCTTTTTCCCCCCCCCCCTTTTCCTTAAAATTTTCCCCCCCCCCTTTTTTTTTTCCCCTTTTCCCCCGGGGGGAAAAAAACCCCAAAAAAAAAAAAAACCCCCCCCCCCACCCCAAAAAAATTTTAAAAATTAAAAGGGGGGGGGGGGGGGGTTTTTTTTTTTTTTTTTTCCCCTTTTTTTAAAAACCCCCCCTTTTCCCCCCCCCCCCCAAAAAATTTTTTCCCCCCTTTTTTTTAAAAAAAAAAACCCCCCCCCCCCCTTTTCCCCCCAAAAATTTTCCCTTTTAAAGGGGAAAAAAAACCCCCCCCCCAAAAAAATTTTAAAAAATTTTTTTTTTAAAAACAAAAAATTTTTTTCCCCAAAAGGTTTTTTTTTTTTTTCCCCCCTTTTTTTTTTAAAAAAACCCCCAAAAAAAAAAAAATTTTTCCCCCCCAAAATTTTTCCCCCCCCTTTTTTTAAAAAATTTTTAAACCCCTTTAAAAAAAAAAAATTTTTTTTAAAAAAAAACCCCCCTTTTCCCCCCCTTTTTTTCCCCCCAAAAAAAAAAACCCCCCCCCCCCCCCCCCCCCCAAAAAAAATTTCCCCCCCCCCTTTTTTTAAAATTTTCCCCTTCCCCCCCCCCAAAAACCCAAAAAATTTTTTTCCCCCCCCCCCCCCCGGGGGGGGGGTTTTTTCCCCCTTTTTTTTTTAATTAGGGGTTTTTTAAAAAACCCCCCCCCCCTTTTTTTTTTTTTTTTTTTTTTTTTTTTAAAAAAAATTTTCCCCCCTCCCCAAAAAAAAAAAAAAAAAAAAAAAAATAACAGGGGGGGAAAAAAAACCCCCCGGGGGGGGGTTTAAAAAAAAATTTTTTAAAAAAAAAAAAAAAAAAATTTTAAAAACCCCCCCCCCCCCCCGGGGGGTTTTTTGCCCAAGGGTTTCCCCTTTTTCCCCCCCCCCCCAAAAAAAAACCCCCCTTTTTCCCCCCCGGGGGAAAAAAAAAATTTAAAAAACCCCAAAAAAAATTTTTAAAAAATTTTTTTAAAAAAACCCCCCCCAAAAAAAAAAACCCCAAAATTTTTAAAATTCCCCCCCCCCTTTTTTTCCCCCCCCCCCTTTTCAACCCCCCCCCCCCAAAAAAAAAAAAAAACCCCCCCAAAAAAAAAAAAACACCCCCCCAAACCCCCCCCCCCCTTTTTTTTTTTTTTGGGGGGGAAATTTTTCCCCCCCCTTTTAAACCCCCCCCCCCCTTTTTTTCCCCCCCCCTTTTTTCCCCTTTTTTAAAAAAACCCCCCCCAAAAAAAAAGGGGGGGCCCCAAAACCCCCCCAAAAAAAAAAATTTTTTTTTCCCCCTTTTTTTAAAATTTTTCCCCCCCCTTTTTTTTTAAAAAAAAAAAAATTTTTTTTTTTCCCCCCCCCCCCCCTTTTTAAAATTTTCCCCCCCCCCCCCAAAAAAATTTTTTTAAAAAAATTTTTTAAATTTTCCCCCAACCCCCAAAACCCCCCCAAAATTTCCCTTAAACTTTTTTTTTTTTTAAAAAAAGGGCCCCCCCCCAAAACCCCCCCAAAAAAAAAAAAAAAAACCCCCCCCCCCCCCAAACCCCAAAAAAAACAAAAAAAAAAATAAAATTTTTTTTAATAAAAAAAAAAATTTTTTTTGGGGGGCCCGGGAAAATTTTTTTTTTTTTTTTTTTTTTAAATTTTTTTTAAAAAATTTTTTTTTTTTTTTTTTTAAAATTTTTCCTTTTTTTCCCCCCCTTTTTTTTTTTTTCCCCCCCTTTTTTGTTTTTCCCCAAAAGGGGGGAAAAAAGGTGGAAAATAAAAAAGGGGGGGGGTTTTTTTTTTTAAAAAAATTTAAAATATTTAAAAATTAAAAAAAAAAAATTTTTCCCCCCCCCCCCCCTTTTTTTAAAAAATTTTTTTTAAAAAAATTTTTTTTTTAAACCCCCAAAAAATTTTAAAAAATTTTTGGGGGGGGTTTTTTTTTCCCCCAAAAACCCCCCTTTTTTTAAATAAAAAATATTTTTTTAAAAATAAAATTTTTTAAAAAAAAAAAAAAAAAACCCCCCCCCCCCCCCCCCCCCCCCCCCCCCCCGGGGGGGGGCCCCCAAAAAAAAAAAAAAAAGGGGGGGGGGGGGGGGGAAAAAAAAAAAAAAAAGGGGCCCCCAAAAAAAAAAAAAATTTTGGGGGCCCCCCTTTTTTTTTGGGCCCCCCAAAACCCCCCCCCAAAAAAATTTTTTTTTTTTTAAAAAATTTTTTTAAAAAAAAAAAAAAAATAAAAAAAAACCCCCCCCCAAAAAAAATTTGCTTTTTTTAATTTTTTAAAAATTTTTTTCCCCCTTTTTTTTTCCCCCCCCCCCAAAAAATTTTCCCCCCCGGGGGGGAAAAAAACCCCCCCCAAAAAAAAAAAAATTTTCCAAAAAAAAGGGCCCCCCCCCCCCCTTTTTTTTTTTTCCCCCCCCCCCAAAACCCCCCCCCCCCCCTTTTTTTTTAAACCCCTCCCCCTTTTCCCCCCCCCTTTTTTCCCCCCCCCAAAAATTTTTCCCTTCGCCCCAAACCCCCCCCCCCCCCCCCTTTTTTTTTTTTTTTTCCCCCCCTTTTTTTTTTAAACCCCTCCCTTCTTTTCCTAAACCCCTTTTTTCCCCTTCTTTTTTTCCCCCCCTCCCTTTCCTCCTCCTTTTCCTAAAATTTTTTTTTTCCCCTTTCCCCCCCTCCTTTTTTTTCCCCCCCCCCTTTTTTTTTCCCTCCCTTTTTTTTTTCCTCCTCCCCCCCTTTTTTTCCCCCCCTCTCTCACCTCTTTTTCCCCTTTTTCCTCCCCCCTTTTTTTTTTTTTTTTAAAAAACCCCCCTTTTTCCTCCTTTTCCTCCTCCCCCCTTCTCCCCCCCCCCCCCCCCCTTTTTCTCCTTTTTTTCCCCCCTCCTCACTCTTTTCCCTTTTTCCCCCCTCTTTTTTTCCCCCTCTCTCCCCCCCTCCCCTTTACCTCCTCTCCTTTTTCTTTTTTTCCCCCTTTTCCCCCCCCCCCCTTTTTTTTTTTAAATTTTTTTTCCCCTTTTTTTCCCCTATTTTTTTTTTTTTTTTCCCCCCCCCTTTTTTCCCCCTCCCCCCTTTTTACTCCTCCCTTTTTTTTTCCCCCCCCTTTTCCCCCTTTTTTCCCCCATTCTTTTCCTCCCTCCCCCCCCCCCTTTTTTTTTTTCCCCCCTCTCTTTTTTTTTTTTTCCCCCTCCTCCCCTCTCCTTTTTTTTTTTTTTTTTAAAAAAATTTTTTTCCCCCCTTTTTTCCCTCCCCCCTTTTTTTTTTCCCCCCCCTCTCTCCCCCTTTTTTTTCCTCCCCCCCTTTCTCTCCCCCTTTTTACCCCCCCCTTTTTCCCCCCCCCTTTTTTCCCTCCTCCTCTTTTTTTTTCCCCTCTCTCTTTTTCCCCCCCTCCCCCCTTTCTCTTTTTTTTCCCCCTCTCTCTTTTTTTTTTTTAATAAAAAAACCCCCCCCAAAAAAAAAAAAACCCCCCCCCCCCCTTTTTTTTTTTTTTTTTTTTTAATTTTTTTTCCCCCCAAAAAAAAGGTTTTTTTAAAAAAATTTTTTTTTGGGGGGGGGAAAATTTTTTAAATTTTAAAAACCCCCCCCAAAAAAATTTTTTTAAAAAAAAAATTTTTTTTTTAAAAAAAAAAAAAAAATTCCGGGGGGTTTTTTTAAAAAAAAACCCCTCTCTCTCTCTCTCTCTCTTACTCACTCACTCTCTCTCTCTCTTACTCACTCACTCTCTCTCACTCTATCTCTCTCTCTTACTCACTCACTCTCTAACACTCTCTCTCTTACTCACTCTCTCTCTCTCTCTCTCTCTCTCTCTCTCTCTCTCTCTCTCTCTCTCTCTCTCTCTCTCTCATATTTGTATTTATCTCAAAAAGTAAAAGTCAGGACAATAGTTGAGATCGATGAAACAATATTTGCGCCCGCTAGAGCGTTGACATTATATATATATATATATATATATAATGTCAACATTCTAGCGGGTGCAATTATTGTTCTGAACTTTTACTTTTTGAGATAAATACAAATACGAGGAGCGCGTGGGGAAATATGCTCAGTTGACTCAGCCCCTGCGTCACGGACTTAATTTTTGGAGGGAAATTTCAACGATTAAATCAAAAATCGCGTCATAAGTATTACTTCAACAGCTGATTTTCCTTAAGGCCAACGGTAAAAAATGACTCCCTCGAAAAATCCCCCCCCCCCCCTCGTATATAAATCCAAATTACCTGAGAAGGAAAATTTCGCCCCCCCCCAGAGAAATATCTGGAATTAGATAGAAGGACAGGAGTAGATAGGAAGAGTGCCTGCAGGATGTATATAGCACACACATTCCTTTGCATATTTCGTTTTAATCTTGTCGGCCTTATGAAAAAAATTCCGTCCTCTCTTCCCTTGTCCATCCTCTACTGTCCCCTTGTGTTTTTTTTTTCTTTATTAGAACAGAGCTTTCTCTCGTTAAAATAAAAAAAATAATACTAAAATATTTGACAAAGGTATTCGTCCCCTTTTATAAAATATGGCTTTCTCAGAACACAGAAATAAATACACCATTCTTTGTTAGCTTATAGGTAGCAGACATAAATCCAACATATTATACGCTCTTTATGTTGAAGCTACGTTATTTTCTGCGTCGTTAACATTTTAACCTATTATTCCTTTAAAGAAAAAAATCCGTGAAGTTGTTCTCGTAACAAGGCTATTACAAAGCATCATTACAATTTTCATACAAGTAGATAACAAGAAAGAACGACTATTTCAAAATTATATATATAAATCATATAAAATATATATATATATACTATCTAGATATAAATATATAAAAATATACAACTGTTAACCCGTTGGAACATTGTATTTCATGCTCATTACCAAATAAATATATTATATCCAAGCCATTTAAAACTAAAAAAGTTCGTTTCTGCCCCGATCCTTGCCTATAGATGAGAAGTAAAAATTCCCTCATTTAAAAATTTTAATTGTAAATTATTATTAATATCGTCTCTCTGATCGGGTTTCTGCATATATTTATGTTTAATTTAATTATTAACGGAGTCATTAGCGTTTTAGCAGAATTCTCATAATGGAAAACAGCTATTGAGGTCGTCACACATGACGCGAATATCGAAAAAATTTCTTCAAACGTCCCTCGATCCTAACCCAGGAGATGACGAAAATGAGTACCCCGTTCCAAAAAAAAATCTATAAATTATCTAAATATATAAATATATATATATATATATATATATTTGTCTGTTAATCTGCTCTATTTGGTCGCAATTTTTTTTTTTTGATCGTTACGAAACTCGGAATTTAACCGTTTTATGTAAAAAGACAGATCAAGTTCGTTAATGGCTGAAATCGGACCAGTGGGAGGAGGGGTTTAGAGGGGGGGATTTTCAAAAATTCGAAATATTAATCACGGTGGTATTGTGCTACCAGTATGCTGATTTCTCTATTGTAAAACTTCACATGGGAAATCTGTTTAGTTTACGCAGCCCCTGCGTGACGGACTTTTATTCTTTTCCTGGTCCACTTCTTCTGGTCGATTTTTGCTTATCTCAGAACGGACAGTAGGATCCAGAATTAAGCCCTTCTTTTCATTTTTCTTGAAGGCTACAATATCTACTCTTCTCGGAGTGCCGTCTGAGGAATTGCATGTCTTCCAATATATCCCAATCTGGATGCTTATTTTACAAAAGGTGAGAGATTTGAGTCCCTTCCTTATGATGACGTGAGTTGGGCATCTTCTCACGCCAGTGCACAGTGTCACTAGTATATGGGGTAAGAAATTAACTACAGTGATAGAATATATTTATCTCCTCCTAGTAACCCTATGAGCAGTTATTTATTTGAATACATGTCCTATTGCCACATACTATATTGCATGTATTATGTTTAAATTCATTTTTATATTATTCTACAATATATACACGTTAATCAACCATCGAATCAAATATAATATAAAAAATAATAATAATAAAATATTAAAATAAGTAAGATAATTACAAATAAAATTAATAAATGAAATCCAGTAAAATAAATAAATGAAATAAAAAAGAAAGAAAAATCAATTTAAGTTAAACTCAACCAATGTTCAATGTATGGTAAATATATTGAATTATAATTCCCATTCCTCACATCATAAGAGAAATCAGCTATTGCTGTCGTACTCATGACAAGATTTTCGAAATTGTTCTTCAAATGTCCGTCGATTCCCTTAGGGGAAATGTCATAAAAAAAAGGAAAAAATAGACAATGGAGAGAACTGATTTTTGGGAGGGGCCGAAGGGCTATAGCTCTGATGAAGCTGGTTAAATACGATCAGGATGAGTATTATAAAAAGCATCGGCGGCCATTTTAAAGGGTTAAATAAAGGCCCTCATTTATTTAACGAGTGTTGTGAACTTGGGCCAGCTTTTTAAAAGGCGACCCCTTTATAAATATTTCCTAACCTTCTCTGCTTGTCTTTCTCTCTCCAATCTCTATAGACTCCTTAATCTCAAACACTTTCTCTTCGTTTGAGCTAATAGATCAATTCTGAATTACCTCCCTAACTCGGGCTTGCAATGAATTAATATTTCGTAAAGATGTCGCTCAAGTATGGCACTTTTAGATTTTCCTATTGAGGGTCGAATGAGCTAATGATGTGCTACTCGTCAAGGTATTTTCAACTAGTTTCCTTTTTAACTAATAGTCCGTCACGCAGGGGCTGCGTTAACTAAGCAGTTTTCCCACGTGCGTCACGTATTTGCATTTATCTAAAGACGTAAAAGTTCAATGAGAACAATATTATATATTCGGGCTTCAAATACAGTTGTTCATAATATAACAGCTTATTGTTAATATGGCATGAGAAGGAGTGGGGCTTACTGGAGGCTGAGGGGGTTTCGGGATGGCCCCTATGTCAGATTTCAGCCATTAACGAACTTGATCTTTATTTTTGTATAAAATGTTTGAATATCAAGTTTGGGAACGACCAAAGAAAATTTCCGACCGCTAGAGCGTTAACAGACAAATATATAAATATAGATATGTGTATATATTTGAAACAACCTCATTTTCGTCATCTCCTGGGCAGGATCGATTGACATTTGAAGAAATATTTCGAAAATCGCGTCATGAGTACGATCTCAATAGCTGTTCCCTTAAGGGCATGCTGATAAGACACACTAGTGGTACTAGAATTACGAATTACCGCTAAAATATTTGAGTTATATAAATATGTATAGAAGAGCAATTGTAGAGCATTAATAGTTCAACAAGTTTGGTTATATAACATTTCAGGATACGACTTATGATTACAGAGAATTTCAAATTTTTGAATTCCCCTTCCTAAACCCCCGTATTCCTGATTCGATTTCTGCCATTAAGAAATATGATCTTATTGATTACTTAAACGGTTAAATATTGAGTATGGAATAGATCAAATAAAAATTTCTGTATAAAGAACGGAAAATTTTGATGGATGACGTCTCCGCAAAACGAATTTGAATGTTTCTTGCATAATGAAGGTCTCTTGAAAACGATATTTGGTATTTATGTTCAGAATAAAGTGGTTCATGACATAAAAGCTTATTGTTAGTATGACATGAGTAGGTTTGTTGGTTTACTGAAGCCTGGTAACTATACACTCCCCTCCCACTGGTCCGATGTCTGACATAAGCACTCATTGACTTTAGATGACAGATCGGTTTGTTGGTTTACTGAAGCCTGGTAACTATACACTCCCCTCCCACTGGTCCGATGTCTGGCATAACAGCTCATTGTTAGTATGACATGAGTAGGTTTGTTGGTTTACTGAAGCCTGGTAACTATACACTCCCCTCCCACTGGTCCGATGTCTGGCATAACAGCTCATTGTTAGTATGACATGAGTAGGTTTGTTGGTTTACTGAAGCCTGGTAACTATACACTCCCCTCCCACTGGTCCGATGTCTGACATAACAGCTCATTGTTAGTATGACATGAGTAGGTTTTTTTTTGGTTGGTTTTACTGACTGGACATATATATATATATATATATATATATATATATATATTATATATATATATTATATATATATATATGGTGTGTTGTTCTTTTCGGAGTTTTGGTCAATGTTGGTGAAATGAATCTTAGTTTATGCCGATATTTCGAGAATCTTTATTTTCTCTTCCTCAGGGCAAGACTAAATATATTTATAGACTATTATACATTCTTATTGCACTATGACTAGGGTTATAGTGACTATAACTATATGTATATATAACTATGACTATAACCCTAGTCATAGTGCAATAAGAATGTATAATAGTCTATAAATATATTTAGTCTTGCCCTGAGGAAGAGAAAATAAAGATTCTCGAAATATCGGCATAAACTAAGATTCATTCCACCAACATTGACCAAAACTCCTAAAAGAAAAACACACCACATATAAATACAACCTGGTCGAAAACATCAGCGCAATTTATATATATATATATATATATATATATATATATATATATATATATATATTGTTGCGAAAATTAAATAGATGAATAATCCTTCAGAGAGAGAGTCGCGTATTTGGAAAGTGTGACGTAGATCAAAGAGACCGACGGAGGGTCGGTCGAGACGATACTAGGCTCGTCTAGCCCAGCCTGGAATGAACTAGACAATTCCCCTTTGATGTATGCCGACAACCTATATAAAGAAGCTCGGGCCAGCCGTGAGCGGTCAGTTTTATTGTCACCTATCTTGATGTTCACATCAGTGCTTCAGTTCGACTTAGTGCAGTGCGGTAAAGTGTTTTTAAAAGAAGAACAGTGTTGTGCCGTGACTGTATGTAACAGTTTACTGCCGTGTTTAGGACAGTGCAGTGCCGCGAAGTAAAGGACAGTGCAGTGCCGAGAAGTAAAGGACAATGCAGCGCCGTATTTCTGGGAATTTCAGTGAATTATTGGACTGTGACTCATTGAAGAACAGTAACGCTATCAGTGTATACTGTGAGTAGTAACTAAGAATAATCACCAAGTTTATTGTGCATTATCCAAATAAATTTTGCAGTGATAAAAACTGTGAAACTTGCGAGTATTTAATTTTGCAATCCAAAAGAACTCTTATTAAAAACGTTTATTACTGATTTTGGTAATACAAAACGTAACAATATATATATAAAATTTTGAACGTATCTCATTTTCGTCAGCTCCTCGGTAGGATCGACGGCTATTTTAAGACATGATTCGAAAATTGTGTCATGAGTAGGTGATTTCCATTGGGAAATCTGCTAAAATGGGCGTTAATGAATTACATTTGACATTTACGTACTGTCGCCATTCATGATCAGGAGAGGGGAAGGGGGCTACAGCCACTATGACAGGTCTGTGGTCAACACGCCATATGTTCCCATGACAGATAGTGACCACGTGTTAGTGAATTACCTAACCTGACACATTCTCGCTGTACAACCCTGCCTTTTAGCAAATTTTCCTTAATGGAAATCTGCTAGAAAGATTGAACAAATTACTGGATGTTCGAAAAAATCTCTCAAATTCCGTCGATCCTACATAGTAGATAACGAAAATGAGGTCGGTTTAAGATTATTTGTATATACTTGTTTTAGCAGATTTCCCTTAAGGGAAATCAGCTATTGAGGTCGTACTCATGACGCGATTTTCGAAAATTTTCTTCAAATGTCCATCGATCCTGGAAATTCAAAATATCTCCGTTATAATGCATCGGATCGAAACATTGTATAGAACCAATCTTATTGCAAATTAAATTTGCTATAAATTATGTTATATACATTTATTCCCTATCTTGAATATTAACCGAAATATTTGCATTTTTATGAAGTCTGTGGTCGGGTATAGTTCGGATTACGTCGGCCATCTTCGTCATTTCTCGGCTCAGGCGGAAGCTTCTTCTAACCTGGCGTTTCTAACCTTAACTTACCTTCCTTACATTGTGAGATTTATGCAAATACGTTCTGTTCATCCGCCCTCCCCCTTCTTTAGTTCTTGGTCTACTAAAATTTGAGTTAATAAAATATAAATTATTCTTACAATTCAGAAGCCGTTTCAGTTGGGTATTTATTTTAATTAACTGAAAGATTTCTCATTATCTAATCACGGTGGTATTTTGTTACCAGTTTGCAGATTTCCCTATTGTGAAACTTCACAGGGGAAATCATCTTAGTTTACGCAGTCCCTGCGTGACGGACTTTTTACCATTCTGGCTGTCAAAATTTTTATTTGATCGTTACCAAACTTAAGAAATAAGCGTTTCATGTAAACCTATATGTTAAGTTCGTTAATGGCTGAAATCGGACCAGAAGGAGAGAGTGTATAGAGAAGGGCACTTCGAAAATTCGAAATATCTCCATTACGATACGTCGGATTGAAAAATTTGTATATAATCAATCGTATTGAAAATTTTCTATTAATAACGTTATATAAATGTATTCTCAGTCTTCAATATTAACTGAGAAATTTTGGATTGTTTTGTTTTCATCAAGCACCCATTCTTCCTTTTCTATTTAAAGGTTTAGTTACATCTGGAGGGGGTGATGAATTTTTTTCACACTATAGCTATATGCATCTCGACTCCCCAACAACCAGGCGATTGCATATCCTTGAGCACATGTATACTACCCCCTTAAACAAATAAGGGAAATCTGCTAATAAGTAAGTTAGTTTTAAACTAATTGAACCAAAGGTAGAACTCAACAAACAAAGCAGAAAAAACATTGGCCTTTGAAATATCACCGTTTTCAATTATTAATTAAAAAATTTTAATCAGAAATATGTACCGACAATAAATTCTTATGAATGAAATACGGGGAATATTAATTCAATTTAATTAAACAACGCTGTCCGATTTCTAGGCAGGTGGTTGGAGGGGGGGGGCTCTCTTTTAATCTTTGCCGAGCCGAGCTATTGAAAGATTAAAGAATCACTTTGTTAAATTAAATAAAAACAGAACCTTTGAATAATAAAGGAATTCGAAACTTAAATAATATTTTCTCGAAAAAAGAAATTAAAAAAAAGCATGGAACGTAAGAAGAAATAAAAAAAGAAATGTTCCAATGACGTATTCCATTGGATTGGGGTTTTGTAAAGCATTGAGCCCGTATTAATCCGTTTCGAATGTATATCACCAGCACGGCCATGTTCTCTGTTCATTAGGAAATATCACCTTTTTTGTAGGCACCGACATAGGCCTTTAAAGTGATTTAAATTTTTCAATTATCTTTGTTTTAATTTACGCTGGTGTTGACAGGACAATTTCGCTCAAAACGAATTGTTAGCTATCCTGCTAACGTTTCCCCCGAGCAAATAAAGTAGATCTACAAACAAGGAAAACTAGAGTGCCGGGAAAAAGGATAATTTGACAACAACAATCTAAACTAAAGTCGGTCAAGCAGGTGCTCCTAATACTAAGCAGATTTCCCACGCGAACCTTTACATAAATACACATACAGATAACAATACCTTGAATGTTAAGTGAATAAATACAAACGGTAATGCGAAATCCTTCAGTCAATTTACAAGTTAATAATCTCTACAACGGAAAGAGACGGAATTCTAAACAATCAGGTCAGCCAACATTGTAGCGCTAAATAGATAGATAGATCGGAAAGACAAAGAATTAACGAAATATATCTGAATATAACATATTATTTTTTTGAAAACAATTTACTAAAGCTAGTGCTGTAATTTGTAATGAATCGGTTTTATTTCAATCAGGGAGTTTACTGAAAGCGTAAAACTAAAAAATCCAAATATCACGGTTAATACTCATTATACGGAAAATATGCATAAAACAATATTTATGGTAAATTTAATTTTCAATAAGATTGGTTCTATACAAGTTTTTGATCCGTGTTTAGTAACGGAGATATTTCGAAATTCCCCCTCTAAACCACGGGTTCGATTTCAGCCATTAACGAACTCGATCTTTCTTTTTACATAAAACGATTAAATACCGAGTTGGTAACGATTAAACAAAAATTGCAACCTCTAGAGTGGTAACAGACATATATATATATATATATATATATATATATATATATATATATTTTTTAACGTACCCCATTTTCGGCATCTCCTGGGTAGTATTTGAAGAAACATTTCGAAAATCGCGTCATGAGTACAACCTCAATAGCTGATTTCCCTTAAGGAAAATCTGCTAAAACGTTAGCCCAGTTGCTGTGACTATTGTTAAGTTTGATTTGAACGTTGATAACTGATATCATGCAATTTATAGGTAAAAAGTGGGCTCTGCCTTGTACAACCAGATTGATACGTTCCTCTACTAATAAACTTCTCTGGAATTATAGATAATGTTGCGAAAACTACGTATATGAAAAATTAAAACAGAGTTAATCACATATTTAAGAAATGCGAATTAGATGAAAGGAGCAACCCAGCTCGTCCCGAGAGTTAGTTTGTTCTCAGCTCTCTTCAAGTGATCAACAGTGGGTTCAGTGCAGTTTTAGTTTCAGTGCAGAAAAGAGTTTTATGTGAAGAACAGTCTTGTGCCGTTTTAGCAGATTTCCCTTAAGGGATATCAGCTATTGAGGTCGTACTCATGACGCGATTTCAGAAAAATTTCTTCAAATGTCCATCGATCCTACCCAGGAGATGATGAAAATGAGGTCCGTTCAAAATTATATATATATATATATATATATATATATATATATATATATATATATATATATATATATATATATATATATTTGTCTGTTAACGCTCTAGTGGTCGCAATTTTCGTTTGATCGTTACCAAACTCGATATTTAAACGTTTTATGCAAAAATAAAGATCAAGTTCGTTAATGGCTGAAATCGGACCAGAGGGAGGGGGGGGGGTTTAGATAGGAGGATTTTCGAAAATTCGAAATATCTCCGTTACTATACGTCGGATCGAAACATTATATAGAAGCAATCTTATTGCAAATTAAATTTACTATAAATAATGTTATATACATTTATTCTGTACCTTGAATATTAACAGAGATATTTGCATTTTTCTGTTTTCAGCTTCTGAGATGAGTTCGGCTAACTTTGGGTCTAGTCGTGAGTTTCCGTCAAGAGCTAGTTCGGGCCCTTCCCGTAACTGTTTGACTCTCTATTCTGAAATTTCTCTATTGTAAAACTTCACGTGGGAAATCTGCTTAGTTTACGCAGCCCCTGCGTGACGGACTTTTTATTTAAAGAACAGTGTAGTGCCGTGTAAAAGTAAAGGACAGCACAGTCCCGTTATATTTGTGATGATCAGTGCAGTGCCGTGTTTTTGTGAACTTCAGTGATCGTGAGTGAGCTATTGGACTGTGCAATAAGAAGAACAGTGAAGCTATCAGTGCATACTCTGAGTAGAAGTTAAGAATAATTAACGAAGTGTGTAGTACATTGTTCAATAAATTGTGAAGTGATAAAAACCCTAAAGCTTGTTTGTTTAATTTTGCAAGTATTGACTGTACAGAACTGTAGGAGTCAGTAAAAATATGAATGTTGTCTTGATGTATGTAAGTAAGGTGCTGCAGTCCAAGAAGTAAGCTTTGTAGTTCAGCAGTGAAGTTGCTTAATATGTCCGGTAGTCTATAGTACATGTTAGTACTTGGTTCCCCAGTATGGCGGCTGAGCCACATTTTTCTGCATTTTGCAATCCAAAAGATCTGTAATAAACAACGTTTATTATTGATTATTTTTGGTAATAAACGTAACAATAACTGCATTAATGCAGTTAATGCATTTGAGTATGACAGGAAGGAATATGAAGAACCAGTGAAGCCATCGTGAGATCTGTGATTATATTTGTTTTCCCACCAAAAACCTTCATCGAGCTCTCACCACTTTGTCACCAAGTGCCCACTTAGTGAATTGAACGAGTTCTGAAGGAAATATCTTAGGTTCTCGAAGCAATGTTGCGAACATTCATTCTGAGAACGTTGCGTGTGCATCACACATTCAACGACCAGCGACTGAGCATTGGAATGGGAGCTTACGTCCCGCCTGTATGGAAATGACAATCCTTCAAACATAAAAAACTAGAGGGCGCAATGCTCTCGACAGGACGGTGGATATGGATTTAATAAAAGCCCCCAACACACACACACACACGCACGCAACTCGGCGTGAGTTGAATGGCCGGAGGTGAAAATACTGAGTTGGCAGCAATTATTCCAATACAAGAGGAAGCTCTACAAACTAGTTCAGATTGAAGTGGGTTTTATTTTAAAGAGCTTTTCATATTTTTTTATCAGCCTCATTCATCACATTCATATAAACTTTTTTTTTTTATATAATATACTTATCGCTTAAAAGATTTAGCTTCGATTCCAAAAAAAAACGTCCGTCCCACAGTGGCTGCGTCAACTGAGCAGTTTTCCCCCGTGAAGTTGTACAATGTTATAAATTATATTTATGAGTAAATAACCGATGAAAAGAAGTTGGGGGGTGATTAAGCGTTAAATAGATCTTTCGTTTCACATAAAAGAATTAAATATAAAGTTATATAACGATCAAACAGACTAGAGCACTAACACTAGGGCGTTAATAGACAAATATATATAGTTTTGGACGGACATCATTTTCGTCATCTCCTGGGTAGGATCGATGTACATTTGAGGGATTTTTTTTCGAAAATCGCGTCATTAGTACGACCTCAATAGCAGATTAGTAAAATATGTTAAAATGTTAGGAATGGCTCATAGCCTAGTCTACAAACAGTAGAAATCCTTCACTTGGATATAAAACTAAATGAAAATTATAAGCATCTCTAAAAAGGATAACTAGAAACAATTAAAATTAAAAGTCAAACAAAAAATAAAAACCAAAACCAAAGCTTCAGTCTGGAGGAAGTAGTTAAAAACATTAAAACAGTATCAAAATTTTATAAAATCCGACACTCAGGGGTTGTGGTGGTATAACAAACGTTTGATCTCATCTCACCACATGTACTCTATTACTATATAAAAACTAAGCAGATTTCCCACGTGACGTTTTACAATAGAGAAATTTCACGAGAGCCGAGCAGTTAAGGAAACGGCCATACTAGCTTTTGACGGGAAAGTCACTCGTCCGTTAACCGCCAATATTTAATAAAAATGCAAATTTCTCGGTTAATATTCAAGATAAAGAGTAAATGTATATAACAATATTTATAGTAAATTTAATTTGCAACAAGATTAATTCTGTTCAATTTTTCGGCCCGACGTATAGTAACGGAGATATTTCGAATTTTCTAAAATCCTCCCTCCCACTGATCCAATTTCAGCCGTTAACGAACTTGATCTTTCTTTTTACATAAAACGACTAAATATCGAGTTTGGTAACGATCAAACAAAAATTGCGACAGCTAGAGCGGTAACAGACATATATATATATATATATATATATATATATATATATATATATATATATTTTTTTTTTTTTTTTGAACGGACCTCATTTTCGTCATCTACTAGGTAAGATCGATGGACATTTGAAGAAAAATTTCGAAAATTCCGTCATGAGTACAACCTCAATAGCTGATTTCCCTTAAGGGAAATCTGCTAAAAACCAATGACAAATGGGTTATGTGGAGTACTAAAGGCTGAAGACAAGAAAGTATAAATAATTAATACTCGAAGCGAAAAAATGTATATAAAAACAATTATTGAGAATCAACAGTCTACCAAGATTGGTTCTATAACATTAAGCAATACTACCTTTTCCACCCCCAATTTTAGCCATTAACTAATAAAATCTTCAGTGTTGAATTAAACAGTTAAATATCGGATATGGTGCAGATTTTAGGAAGCAGTAGAAGTTTGTACCATTTAATGTTTTATCAAAAAAATGTGGGGCGATGATTTTTCACTGGAAGATATCGCAACGTTTTCTTACGTGAAACTGTGCAGGTGGAAAAATGTATTCCTTTTACAAATAATTACTATGTAATTAGTTTTAAATAAATTGATTCTAAGAACGTCTTATAAAGTAAACGGGTTTTTTTTGGACTCATTGAGGAATACTTTTGTGTTATTTCGTTTTAATTGTTTTTCTTGTTTTTTTATAAGCCAGAATGCATTACGTCCCCCGTTGAGTTGTGCATTTTACGACTAAACAATACGTCAAATCGATGAATTCACCGATACAAACTCGTTGAAGAATTTAATTTACTAGAAGAAGAAGGAAGAATCCGCCACAAAAAGTAGGGTATTCCATTGGAAATTCCAAACTTATGGTGGCTGGAGAAGTACTGGAGAAGGTTAAATATGAACTGAATGGACTCTTCAGGGGTCACAATTATATCACACCTAGCCTCAGCTTTGTATTAAAACAATTGGAGATTTTAAGGGATGGTGGCACGATATAAGCAGGTGTATATATCGAGTTTGGTTACGATCAGACTAGAATTGCGACCGGTATAGTGGTAACAGACAATTAAATATATACCATTTTTAAAGGACCTCATTTTCGCCATCTACTATGTACGAAAATCGCGTCACGAGTATGACCTCAACAACACACTAATTCACTACATAAAAAACTAATACTATAACACAAAATGCATGCATTAAGGTCGATTGATTGGAAAAGGGGGAGAGTAACATTAATAAGAAGAAATAGCATGTTTAGGTTTGAAACATGTCTGTGAGGAGAAATCTGCTAATTGGGGCGAAACTGTGAACTTATAAATATACGTCTTGTAGGACTTAATTTTGTAACAAATGTAACAATTTGTGCATAATACCTTTATTTTGGACCAAATTAAAAGTTTATTTTTTCTGCCTTGAAGAACCGAAGTCAAGGACATTTGTTACGGCCCATTTTTACCGTCACCGAAGACGGGTGATTGAGTAAGAAGACAGGCGGGAGATTGGTGCGCGGGGCAGGCTGCGCGAGAGCCGAAGACTAGAAGCGATCGCCGGGGACATTGTGAGCAGCAGACAGCAGCGTCCACCTCGAGCTCTAGTGAGGATTTTTAGCTCCGGATAAACGCTTTGGAGGATCGGAATGTTATTTCTTCGAACGAGAGGTACCTAAGTACAGTTATTGTGTATACACAATCAATTAAAAGAAAAGGCCTATTAATTTGTATATTAAAGAATGAATGGGAAGTATTGTTTGATTCTTTATTTAATTATTATTTTTATAGTTAAAGTTAGAGATTATAATTATAGTTGATTTATTGTAAATAAACTAATTTGTTTTTAGACTACTGGTTTCGTTGTTACCTTTGAGAACAAACAACGTGGCGCCCTTATTATTTAAATTTCTGCCTATTGATATGAGGACAGTTAAATTTAATTTATAAACCCACACCCTTCTCCACTGAGCTTGGCAGTTTTGTTACCCAGTCTGTGGGTAGCACATTGTTTGATTTGAATTGTCCCCAGGGAGACTACGGACCCTCTGAAGAATATAGAAGAAGCTGGACTGAACGGCGGTAGATTGATTTCTCAGCTGGGGGGGGGGGGGGTTGACAGGGTTTTTTTCCAATACTTCCAATCGCTCCTCAAAAGTTTGAAATAACTATAATTGTCAGCTGTCTTCGCAAAGGCGTTCTTATCTCCGATCTGTTCTTGGCACAAAATATATTTTTTCTGTAATCGTTGAATAATGGTAACATTACTAAACTGAAATGAGCAAAGAAAGTGAAACATTTTGCAATAGAGTGAAGAAAGTGAATTGACTTCTTAATTAGTAATAAGTATAAATTAAAAAATTATTTGAAGTTGGAAATTAAATGCTTTTAAATGTTTCTTAACATTGTAAGAATTTATTTTAACAAAATAAATTGAAATGTGAATGAATTATAGGTGGAAATAATCAATATATTTTGAAATTTAAATATAATAATAATTACCTTCCTTGTTTATAACCTGCACTTGTTTATAACTGCACTATTTCACAATGATCACTAGTTGTTTTATAACTATGCTTATAACCTTTCGCAACCATGCTTATAACCTAGCAACAACATACCATAATCTTCACAACATCCTAATTTTGTTCATATTCTGGTTATATCTGATCATGTATTACACGATTACAGAAAAAAATTAATATTACTCTCGTGATGAAAGTAGAATTTACAACTCTCGTGAAATTACCACACTCGCTTCGCTCGTGTGGGTAAACGTATCACTCGTGTTGTAAAATGATCTACTTTCGTCACTTGTATAATAAATAACTATTATAGAAGAAAATTCGGAAACATATTCTTCTTCCATTGATCATGAAGAAACATTATATCTGCCATCAAGAAAATATACATCATTCAGTTCATATATTAAATATCCCATAAGGGAAATGATAGTGAAAAAAACATACATAGTAACATTAATAGGACATTACATTTGCAACAAGATTGGTTCTATACAATTTTTAATTCCGAAACATAATGATTGGATTTTAGCCATTAACGAACTTGTTCTTTAGTTTTATATATAACGTTCAAATATAGAGTTTGGAAACAAAAATTGTGACCTCTAAACCGTTAACAGACAAATATATATTCAATTATCAAGGGACCTCAATTTCGTGAACTTCTGTGTAGGATCGATGGACATTTGAGGAAATTATTCATAAATCGCATAATGAGTGCGACCTCAATAGCTGCTTATAACAACATCAGCGTACTTACGTAAATATTGTTACGTTTTATTACAAAGCCAGTAATAAACGTTGTGAATAAGAATTCTTTTGGATTGCTAAATTAAACACACACAAGTTTCACAGTTTTTATCACTGCACAAATTATTATCAATGCACAATACACATGTTTAATTGTTCTTAATTACTACTCACAGTATGCAATGATAGCGCCACTGTTCTACAGATTACACAGTCCAATAATTCACTCAAGGTCACTGAAATTCACAAAAAGACGGCGGTCCGCTCTCTTAAACACGGCACTATTATATTACTTAAAGAATCACGGCACAACACTGTTCTTCTTATAATAGTTATTTATTATACAAGTGACGAAAGTAGATCATTTTACAACTCGAGTGAAACGTTTACAAACACGAGCGAAGCGAGTGTGGTAATTTCACGAGAGTTGTAAATTCTACTTTCGTCACGAGTGTAATATTAATTTTTTTTCTGTAATCGTGTTACATAATGATCAGATCTAACCAGAATATGAACAAAATTAGGATGTTGTGATGATTATGGTATGTTGTTGGTAGGTTATAAGCATGGTTGTGAAAGGTTATAAGCATAGTTATAAAACAACTAGTGATGATTGTGAAGAAGTGGTTATAAACAAGTGCAGGTTATAAACAAGGAAGGTAATTATTATTATATTTAAATTTTAAAATATATTGATTATTTCCACCAATAATTCATTCACATTTCACATTTATTTTGTTAAAATAAATTCTTACAATGTTAAGAAACATTTAAAAGCATTTAATTTCCAACTTCAAATTATTTTTTAATTTATACTTATTACTAATTAAGAAGGCAATTCACTTTCTTCACTCTATTGCAAAATGTTTCACTTTCTTCACTCATTTCAGTTAAGTAATGTTACCATTATTCAACGATTACAGAAAAAAAATACATTACCGCACTGCACTAAGTCGCACTGTAGCACTGAACGCCACATCAGTGCTCAAGACAGCTGAGAATAAACTAAAGTGTCGGCCGATTTGCACATGCTTAAAAAGAGGGGCGGCAACATCCAAGGGCGTGGTCACGAAGGTACTGGACTCTTTAGTCTAGAACCTACTGGCACCAGCAGTCCCTCGGCTCCTTTCATCTCCCTCGCACCTCCCAAATACACGGCTCTCTCTGCTAATCCTTCATGTATTTCATTTGGATATATATATATATATATATATATATATATATATATATATATATATATATAGTATTGTTGTTTTTTGGAGTTTTGGTCAGTGTTGGTTAAAAAAATCTTAGTTCATTCCAATATTTCATGAATATTTATTTTCTCTTCTTCAGGGCAATACTAAAGATACTTAAAACCTTTTGTCTATTGCTGTTGTACCTCTGTTTACATTAGGATTCTTAATGTAATATATATATATATATATATATATATATATATATATATATATATATATATTTGGCTGTTACCGCTCTAGCGGTCGTAATTTCAGTTTAAACGTTACCAAACTCGATATTTAATCGTTTTATGTAAAAACAAAGAGGAAAAGTTTGTTAATGGTTGAAATCTGATTTGTGGGAGAGGGTGGGGGGTTAACCGGGAGGATTTTCGAAAATTCTTAATATCACCTTTATTATACGTCGGATCGAAAAATTGTATAGAACCAATATTATTACAAATGTTAGGTTATATAAATGTTTGTCATGTACATATATTCACTATATTGATTATTAACGGAGATATTTGCATTCTATAGTTTTCGGCCTTCAGTAAACCCCCACTCCTACTCTTGTCATCAGATTAAGAATAAGCTGTTATATTATGAAACACATTATTTGAAGCATAAATACCATATATCGTTCTCATTGAATATTTACTTATTGGCATAAATACAAATACATGGCACACGTGGGAAATCTGCTTAGTTTACGCAGCCCCTGCGTGTCGGACTTTTAGCAGATACCCTTAAGGGAAATCAGCTATTGAGGTCGTACTCATGATGCGAGTTACGAAAAATTTCTTCAAATGTCCATCGATCCTACCCAGGAGATGACGAAAATGAGGTCCGTTCAAAACTGTATATATATATATATATATATATATATATATATATATATATATATATATATTTGTCTGTTAACGCTCTAGCGGTCGCAATTTTTGTTTGATCGTAACCAAACTCGATATTTAATCGTTTTATGTAAAAAGAAAGATCAAGTTCGTTAAAGGCTGAAATCGGACCAGTGCGAGGGGGGGGGTGGTTTAGAAGGGGATTTTCGAAAATTCGAAATATCTCCGTTATTATACTTCGGATCGAAAAATTGTATAGAATCAGTCTTATTGCAAATTAAAGTTACTATAAATATTGTTCTATCCATTTATTCTGTATCTTGAATATTAACCGAGATATTTGTATTTGTATTCTGTGTGTCTTCAGCAGGAGTCGGCTATGTTCGGGAATTTCCGCCGAGAGCTCTGGCGGCCATAACTATTCGTCCCTCTTGAATAGGTTACCTTACTACTACAGGTGTTATTGGGCAGATTTATGTACTGGAAAACATAAAGTGGGAAATCTGCTTAGTTTACGCAGCCCCTGCGTGACGGACGTTTCAGACTCCGAGTCGGGAAGGCGAGCTTTTCATCGAGCGAATCTTCTACTTCTATGCAACCCCCCGATGATGACAATATCAGTGCCTTGTAGTGTGGGATTGTTGTTTGGCCAAGAATCACTGATTGAGGGAGGGCAGAGGGCTGATGAGTCCAGTGATGGATTGAACACTGAATTCCTTTTAATCAACACCAGATAGCTCTCCAACTCAATCAACACCTTACTCGACTAGTTCCCTCTCAATCCAGTCGCCATAGAACAGAGGGTGGATCGTGTACCATTCTGAAAACCAAAAACCCGCAGGGGCTGCGTAAACTAAGCAGATTTCCCTCGTAAAGATTAATGAATAGATAAACCTACATACCGCTAACACAACACCACCGTGAATATTAAGTGAATAAATACAAACGGTAATAAGAAACCATTCCCCTCCCATTCCTGCTGGAAGCGTCTCAAATGTAAACAAACAAATCTACCAACGACTCAGCGGAAAGAAAAACTATAACTGAAACGTTTTTTTATTATCAAAACCAGTAACAAACGTTTTTAATAAGAGTTCTTTTGGATTGAAAAACTATGTACTCCAAGTATCTAGTTTTTATACTGTACAATTTATTTCACAATGCACAATACACTTGGTAAATATTCTTAATTACTACTTACAGTATACAATCAAAGCGTCACTGTTCTTCAGATTACACAGTCCAAGAATTTAAGACGGGGGGGGGGGGTTCGCAAGAACATATTTGCTTGTATCTCGGACAATAAAGACTGCACTGTAAAACAATATTTCGCGGCACTGCACTGTCCTTTAGCTTCGCGGCAATCCAATGTGGTTATTATATAACAGCAGTATTGTCCTTTACTTCGCGTAACACGAGTGGAAGTGGGGTTTCTGAGGCTGAAAACTGACAACCTCGCAAATCGCCACTCTCGTTTAATTCGCGGACTTACAACATAAGAGAATAAATGTACATAACAATATTATAGAACATTGATATTTGCAATAAGATTAATGGTCGGACCTATACCATTCTTTCGATCGACTTATAGTAACGTCAGATATTTCGAATACGCGACTTTATCATAATTCCCCCCCCCCCCCCCAAATCCCCCCCCACTCTCCCTGATCTCTCTCTCTCTCTCTCACTCTCTCTCTCTCTCTCTCTCTCTCTCTCTCTCTCTCTCTCTCTCTCTCTCTCGATCTCAGCTGTTAACGAACCTGATCTTTCTTTTTACATACAGCGTCTAAATGTCGAGTTTGGTAACGATAACAGACAAATATATATATATATATATATATATATATATGCACACACACACGCAGTTCGTGTTCCTTAAGGGAAATCTGCTAAAAGTTCGTCAAGAATACAATAGCCATTCGGCCACAAATGATTTCCAGTGCATCCCCGTGTACCTTAGCTAGTCTTCAGTAAGATGGCTTCGATACAATTTTCCGATCTGAAGTATAATAACGGAGATATTTTGAATATTCAAAATTCCCACTTCCTCCCACTCGTACGATTTCTCCAGTTAACGAACTTCATCTTTAATTTTACGCAAAACGTTTAAATATCGACAGGTAGGTTCGATAAACATTTGAGGAAACTTTTCCAAAATGAGTACTTTCAGGAAAATCTGCCCAAAAAAAAGCCCGTCGCGCAGGGGCTGCGTAAACTAAGCAGGGTTCCAACGCGAAGGTTGGACAATAGATAAATACAATTCCTACAACGGAAAGCGGCTGAATTGTAAACAAACAGGACAGCCGACCTCGTAGCGCTGAATAAATAGATTGACCGGAAAGACAAACAATTAATGAAATATATCTGAATAAAACTTATCAATGTTATTGAAAACAATTTAATTAGAGCTAGTGCAGTAATTTGTAATGAATCAGAATCAGTATTATCTCAATCGCACAAATTTTAGTAATCAAAGGACAATAGAAAGAGAGGGGGTCAACAGAACGTATTTGCGTATATCTCATAAAGTAGAAGTTCAATAAAACAATATTTATTATTTAAACTTGGAATGAAATGATTCATAAATAACAGCTTATTGTTAACATGACGTGTGTAGAAATGAGGGTTTGCTAAAGGCTCAATACCGAAAAATTCACATATCTCTGTTAATATTCAGTATAGAGAATAATTATATATAACAAAAATTATAATAAATTTAATTTGCAATAAGATTGGTCACATAACATTTTTTGATCCGACGTATAGTAACGGAGATGTTCGAATTTTTGACCTTCCTCCTCTCGACCTCCCCCCGTCCCACTGTTCCGATTTCAGCCGTTTCTTTTTACATAAAATATCGAATTTGGAAACGATGAAAAAATAATTGCGACCGCTAGAGCTGTAACAGATATATATATATATATTGTAGCGGTCGAGCCTTAGAGGTACTCCGCTGTCTCTATATATCTATGAGATCAGAGTGATTAGTACTGGGCTTTAAAAGAGGTAGCAGCACCTGTCAAGGGACTGACAGCGGAGCCCTGTGAATCCAAAGGTCAATTTAGCAGGACAGGAATCGTCAGTCGACTCCAATTTTAATATAATATTTATATTATATATATATATATATATATAATCCAAGATGCAAACAGAGTAAGTGTTTCTTTAATTATCTAGCCTAATTGTGCTATATCTCTGATTAAATAGATAAATTAGCTCTTATAGCAGAGATGGTGGAAACGGGAATGCTTGCCGTGCAATATATGACCCTGAGAAGTAGCCGGTAAATAGATTAAATTTAAATAATAATAATTATAATTAACCTTTCATTATAATATATATATATATATATATATATATATATATATATATATATACAATTGTGATCGACCGTATTTTCGTCATCTCCTAAGTAGATTGTCATTTTAAGAAAAATTTCGACAATCTTGTCATGAGTACGACCGCAATAGCTGATTTCCCTTAAGGAAAATCTGCTAAAATGAGGTCGTTTCAAAATTGTTTATATATACACACATATCTAGATTTATATATTTGTCTGTCAACGCTCTAGCGGTCGTAATTTTTGTTTGATCGTCACCGAACTTGATATTCAAACGTTTTATACAAAAATAAAGATCAAGTTCGTTAATGGCTGAAATGTGACATAGGGACCACCCCTAAACCCCTTCGGCCATCAGCAAACCCCACTCCTTCTCATGCCATATTAACAATAAGCTATTATATTATGAAACACTTTATTTGAAGCCCGAATCTAATATTGT